>PVIJ01010825.1:0-58073 GCA_004024925.1 Scalopus aquaticus | reverse complement strand
TCTATCATAAATACCTGAAAAATCCTTTAATCCTGTAGTAATTAGTATCTATCTTTATACTATACTTATTTTTAAAGATTTATTTTATTTATTAATGCATATAAGACCTGGGGTGCAGGCCAGAGGTGCAGGAGGTAAGAGGATTCACCAGACACAGAGTGGGGAGCAGAACAGGCAGATCTACTGAAGTACACTGCTGAGGGGAGCAGGGGAGCAGAGGAGGGGGGCGGCAAGAGAGGTCTGCTATGCCAAGTAGGAAGCTCCCTGGCCTGGGATCGAATTCATGCTGCAGTGGCTGCAGACAGCTTCATAATGCTGAGACTTAACACATTGGCACCACCAGAGAGGCTTGGGACTTTTTATTCTTTTGGACTAGTTGAAGTTTTCAATTTTTGGAGAGGATTATGAAAATTTGAACAAAATGTTTTCCAATACTGGTATACTCTATATGCTGAATTTTTTTCTGAGATTTCCTTGAAGTTGAGTAAGTTATCAAGTAACTTGTTTGTACTTCTAAATGAAAGCTCTAAATGCTCCCTTTTAAGAAATCAAATTTTTCGTGTTATGCATTTATTTGGTAATTTTATTTTTGTTAACTTGTGACTTGCAATTTGGTTTGGGGTTTTGTTGCTTTTGAATGCAGACTTAAAGGAAACAATTTACATTTTTAAGGTTTGTAACTGGGAATTATTTTCTCTTGCTAGGAGGCGGGTGGAAGTCATCATAAAGTTTCTGTTTCACCTGTTGTACATGTTCGAGGACTCTGTGAATCTGTGGTGGAAGCAGACCTTGTGGAGGCTCTGGAAAAATTTGGGACAATATGGTAAGGACGATCGGGACTTGATGCAGTTTGGCAGTGTGGTTGAACAAACCTTGCCTTGATGTTTAACATAGTGTATGTTAAGTTTGTTATGATTGTATTTCTTTAGAGTCTTTTAAGCCTGTTATTTTTAACCTTCCTGGGATGATGTGTAGATGTATTTTTTGGAGCCATGATCATCTCTCAGTCTCCAACCAGGTTGTATATAAAATTGATTATTGCATCTTTCATCAGACTTTCAAATGAGTCCCTGATTCCTTCTTAAACACTTCTTTGAGCCAGTGAGTTGATTGTATACTTCAGAGTTTCAAGCAGTGGTACTTATGATTAAAAAAAACATCTTTTTGTTTATTATGGAATATTTTTCAATTAACTGGCAGGTAGGTGGTTAAGGGTAGGTATTATTTCCTTAGGTGAGTGTTAGCGTTCTTTTCGATCATGAGCCATCACTGTTTTATTTGCTTGTCTCCCTTTTGTGCTTTGTATTCAGTCAAGCTTCTCCTTTCTCTCCCACAGCTGGTGTATGCTTGAGAATATTGACTTAAGTGAAAACATAATTAGAAAAGTGAATCTACTGCCAAAAATAGACACTCAGAAATTCTTTCTAAATTATTTTTGGAGTGTGTTCAGCTGTTGTTCTTTTCTTAGTATGGATGATCTGGGGTTGATTTTATTATTTTTTTCCTTGATGAATATATTTAGCTTTTTTGTTATGGGCATCAGACACAGACTAAGTCAAAACATATGAACAGGAAATTCCAATGCATTTGATGAGGTAGCTTGACTAATTTTATAAAAACTTTATGTGTTCTTGATTATTGAAAGGATGATATATAGATGGTGAGGGAGTGATCAGAAATGTCTAACAGAAAGTAATCATTTCTTCAAAGGAGTAGGATTAGTTTTAGATAACACCTTCCATCTTTGCATTTTTAAAATTGATTTCTTTGGTCATCTATTAAGAGGCAAGTGACTTGGGAAACCTGTTAGTCTCAATTTATGATCCTTGGAGGTGCAAAGTGGGAATCCACATGGGCATAAAAATCAATTTCTTGAAGTATCACTAAAATTACTACATCACTTCTCAGTCATTTGATGTGGATGTTACAAGTTAAGTCTGTTTCCATACTGAAACAGACTCCTTAGACAGTTTTTGGACTTAGATATTGGCACTAAACTAACACCAGTAATCATAAGGACCTTCTAAGTGGTGCATTGTCCCACAGAATTATAAAGAGATGATTATCTCTTTTTTGTTGTTCTTAAATATTTGGGGCGTTTATTTTCTCATAGCTAAGAAATACGAAAGCAAATGTCAGAAAACAAGTTGGTGAGCAAATAAGATTGGAAATTTTAGTGAAATATGACTTTTGAAGTTTATTATGATCATGATCTGAAAATTTGGTATTAAAGAATCGAACTATTTAAGTTGGTGAGTGATTTGAATTACTATTGTGTGACCAGTGTTTCTTAGACTAGACTGATACAACCCATGGTAAAGTTTTCCACATGTAAGTGTCACTTAGTTAATTTGAATAGTACATCATTTTGTCCTCACGTTTGGTATTTGTATGGAGAGAAAAGTGCAATAATTGAAACAAATTAATGTATAACTAAGAGCTTAATTAGCATAAATATGTATAATTTCAGTTATATGAAATGATCTTGAATAAAGAAGTGAGTGCTATTAAAGTTAAAAAAAATATTGAGTAGCCTCAGATGAGGAGTAGAGGTTATGTTTCAAAATGTTGCTTTTATAGAACCTTTTCATACTTGTCTATTTAGTGGTATATGGGGGATTACAAAGATTATATAGAAACTGCTCATATTAAAAAGGAGAATCACCAAGTTTAATATATAGTGAATTTTTAAATCTTAGACTAGATGCATAAGGAAGAAGTTCAAATAATGGTAATGCAGTGTCAGGATAATAAAATTGCTGTATTTTTAATTCTATATTCAAGCATTGTAATCAGAAGAATGTTTAAAAATATGTACTGTAACTCTTCCTCCCTTCTCTCTTCCCATTAAGGGAGTGGAAGCTAGGTAGTGATTAGTTATAAGGTTTAAAATTTCAAAAAATTTTGTATTTTTGTTGTAAGTCACTTGCCTCTTCCTGTTTTTATTCAACAGTTAGTAAACATGTTTTGTGTTGGGTTTAAAGCACTGATTCTACGTACCATGTCCCTTAGCCTTTTTAAGTTTTCTCTATGGTCTTTCAATCTTCCTCATATTAATGCTTTTAAAATTTTTTAAAAAATTAATGTGCCAGACAATTTAAGTGCATTCTAAAATGTCTATGACATTCTGATTTTCCCATTTTTATCTTCATATGATGCTACTTTTCTGGGTAACCAACTTTTTAAATATTTAAGTCTGCGTTTTTAGCTTACTTTTTATTTTAGGTACAGAAAGCAAATTTACTCTGACCAAGTCAATAGTAGGCTAATACAAAATTTATTTTTAAACTTGTTTTTCTGTTTCTAAAAAGCCAAACAGCATTAACATATTTACTTGGTTGTACTGTTTAGATGTCAAACCATATGTATAACACTTATATTTGTGAGTAAGAATATTTATTTTTGTTTAATTATTTTTACATAGACCATACCAGGGATTTGTTTTGTTTTCTTTTTTTTTAATATGCAAGAGTTCGAACGTCAATGAAGAGTCTGCGTTTCTCAAAGGAGTGTTTTTCTCCAGGCGTTTGTATCTTGCATTTGTAGTTATAAATCTAAGGCATTATTGTTCCTGTATTTTCTTCTTTAATTTGAATGATGTAGGTAGGGAGAACTAAGACTCCTCATAGGCCAGTAAATATTGATTGAATGCGCCATGTTCCATTTCTAGAGTCTGAGGATATAAAGATAAATGAGTGAAGGTCTATAGAAAATATTGTAATGTTTCCCTTTTATTAGTGCCTACAGTGTGCCAGGTATGCTGTTAAGTAGTATGTATGTGGTAACTATAATCTTGACAGTAGTCCTTTAAGTTTTATAAGTGAGAAAGCTGAAATTCGTAAGAAATTATGTAATTTGCCCGGCTACAAAATGGTCTGTTTCTTATTAAAAAGGGAACAATTTGCCAGTTTCTAAAGTTGTAACAGTAGGTCCTAGATGCCTGATTGAAAAGCGGTGCTGTTACGGTGTGCCTGGCCTGATGCTGTATTTCTGATCTGCTTTTTCTTTTAATTGAGTTATAATTGACATATAACATAATTGGCTTTCTGATATTATAGAAACCTTGTTAATTATATCTTAAAACATTTTTAAGGTCTCTTTTCCTGCAAATAGAGGGTGCTCCACTTTTGTGATTCATGTGCTGTGATTTCTTTTTTCCTTTCCTTCATTTATTTTTCTATTTATGTATTAAAATATATTTCTTCCCATAGAGTATATGAGAAAAGTAAATACTTCACCTTCTTGTCCATAGATAGCCATGATTACCATAGTCTAGTGATAGCTTTTAATGGATTCTTTAACTTATAAAATATTTTGGAGGCTATTATTTGTATGAGACTTTGTCACTGACACATTTTTATCAATGTCTGCTTTTATTTAATTGAGAACAAAATACTAATTGAACTTTTTATATTCTCATATTCCCTTCCAATCTCCCTTTAGCTATGTGATGATGATGCCATTTAAAAGGCAGGCTCTTGTGGAATTTGAGAATATAGATAGTGCCAAAGAATGTGTGACATTTGCTGCAGATGAACCCGTGTACATTGCTGGTCAACAGGCTTTTTTCAACTATTCTACAAGCAAAAGGATAACTCGGCCAGGAAATACTGATGATCCATCAGGAGGCAACAAAGTTCTTCTTCTATCAATTCAAAATCCTCTTTATCCAATTACAGTGGTATGTATTTTGTATGACAAACTAAATTAAAGGTGATCTTGGAATTTGCCCCTGGAGTTACTAACCTATAGTTTTCTTCTCTGCCATCTTGATATTTCAAAGTAGTTTTTTTAGAATCATTAAAATTAATATTAATTTTGACTATTTAATGAGGAAATTGGTAGCACTGCAACTGAAAAGGTTAGAAGCACAGTTGTCAATTAAAAAAGCACATTTTGAAATTTGTATCAGTTTGTATTAACTTTTTCTGATAATAAGGGATTAGATAATCTTGTTGGAAGTGATCAAGAAAATCTCTCTCACTCATATGCCAACATATGTATTAAAAGTCCCATCATGTGCCAACACATGTATTAACACATTGTTGCAGTAGTTTTTATCGCGCGCTAACAGGTGGCGCGGGCCATTTTTGCTAATTTTTTAAGTATAAAAAAAAAGTATAAAAATAAACATATTTATACGTTACCCGCATTCTACCGCTAGTCTATAAAAAACGTATTAATATGTGTCCCGCGCTTTACTATCAGTGAACGTAAAACGTATAAATACGTTTCCCGCATACAGTGTGTTAAAAATGTTCTTTCTATGGGGCAGAATCCCATAGTACAGTGGGATGCATTTGTCATAATAAGTTGTTTGGAGATAGCTTGTTAAAAACATGTCTGATATTCTTAAAATTCCCTGCTTCACCTTTTGAAACAAGTAATATTAGTACAATTTCAAAAAGGACTCATGTCCTGAAATAGCTTGAGTTTTCTATTTCATAGTCACGTTATTTGATGATAAGCTAGTGTCAAGGACGCTTAATTTTCATAATGAACAGAATATTACAGTGAGGCAACTTCAGTCAGTATGATTTCTAGTTGGATATAGGATGTTGCTATTTAAAGCATAAGTTAGTGCTATTTAAATTTTATTAGATATTTACTTTTAGAATATTTGTAAAACACTACTAATAGGTGATATTAATATATTTACACTATTTGTTTTAGGGAAAAAGAATATAGCTAACCCAGTACAATTAGTCTCATTTGTATTTGTTTTTATTGTGTCCCGTACGTGATAGTGTGATTGTGTAATTGTAGATGCTCAAGAAATTTCTTAAAAGTTGAATTGTTATTAAGAGTTCCTGGGTATTTAGGTGTTCGCTCAGATGATTCAGGCATCTTGTTAAGTGACATCTCATACTGTGTAAGTTACCTTTCCTGGGTTCCCTTTTTGTAGCCATTGTTTGTTGAGGAATGAATACTGAGTTGTTCTACAACTACCCTTTAATAAATATTTATTACTATAATTCAAGTGTTGATAATATTACACATTTCACAGTCACATTTGGAAAAAATGATTATAGTTTTGCTTGTTAATTATGTATTGTCAGATTATTTCAGGCATCTGTTAAGAAAATAAAAATTAAGGATTCACTGAGGAGATAAGATATCCAATAGTGATCTTCAAATACTCATTGAAACTTTGATAATGTGGATGTGTTGTGTAGGTACAGGAATTTTAGACTTATTATAAGGAAACAGTTTTAAAAATTATATTAGCTAGTAGAAATGACATCTTGATTACTTTGTTGTTGTTTGTTAGTAAAACCAGACAGTATAACTTCAGTGTTTTCCTGAATATAAAATACTTGTTTTTCTTCATAGGATGTCTTATATACTGTATGCAACCCTGTTGGAAAAGTACAACGTATTGTTATATTCAAGAGAAATGGGATACAAGCAATGGTTGAATATCCTTTATTTGTAATTTTTATTGATGTATGTGAGTGCTACGTTTTATAGATCCTATTTTTTCCTGCTTAACTATTTCTGGACAAGTGATGTTTACTCTCCCTTTACCCCCAAATAAATCTGCTTGGCTTAGAGTTAAAAAATGAAACTATAGTACCCCTAAAATTTTTGCTGTGTTTAATAAACATAAAACAGTCCAGGGCTTTACCTTACAGTGTGGTCTGCCTTTTAAAGGGAGAAAAAATCAACACCGTTTGATAATGTGTTACTTGTGTCATTTTGAAATTTATCCCAAATGAATTTTTCTAAATTTCTCTTCAGAATAGGTGGTTTAGAAGTACCAAAACTTTAGTTAAAACTCTTTGACCTTTCTTTATTGAATCTTAAAAAAATATCATGGTTTATGTAAGAACTGCTTTTTTGAGGGGGCCTCCCTGGTGGTGCAAGTGCTTAAGTCTCAGCACTGAAGCCATTAGCAGCCACTGCAGCACAAGTTTGATCCCTGGCCAGGGAACTGACTCACATGGTGCAGCAGACCTCTCCTGTCTTGCCCACTGCTCCTCTTCGCAGTGTGTTTCAGTAGATCTGCCTGTTCTGCTCCCCACTCTGACTCTGGTGAATCCTCTCACCACCCCCCCCCCCCAACACCTCTGGCCAACATCCCAGCTCTTGTATGCATAAATAAAGAAATCTTTCTTTTTTTAAGAAAAAGGACTACTTTTTTGTGTATTAACTTTTTGTTGTGTAAAAAATACATATTGCAAATAGTATATGTAGTGTTGCTACAATCCCACTTAAAAAACCAGTAATGGGGAAAAAATACCCTTAACCTTTGTGTACACATATATGCATAGAAAAAGAGAAGAATATAAAAAACAAACTCTTAATGGTGCTTGCTTCTGGCAAAATGCTTTATCTTTTTTAAAAACCACTTCTATGGTTTGATTTTTTTTTAAAAGCAATTGTAGACTTAAGTTAATTAAAAAAAAGTATATAGTTCCATGATTAAAAATCTGCTTTCTCAGAAATATGTAAAAATCAAATATTCTTTTTTGTCATTTTGATTCTTTGTAATGTTTCCTGTTTGAAGGAAGCAAATAGTCCTTAGCTAGGGACTGGAACCATACTCCATTCCCTCTGTCTCCTCCAATTTACGAAGTATTTCTGATGACTTAGGATTAATGTAAATAGTTTGGTTGTATTATGTCTTCTTTGGTTCTCTTGATTTTAGAAATAATTTCTACTGAAATTTACCTAAAAATTTTATTTGGTAAAACATTTCCAGAAGTGAAAGTGTTATTTCTGATTACTTTTGGTCCTTACAGAAAGAGTAATGCTTAAATGTTGGACACTTTTAGCCAAATTTCCTTAATAGAGCTTATGTTTGAATCAGTCCTCTGTGCCCAGAAAGCTAAAGCAGCACTCAATGGAGCAGATATATATGCTGGATGTTGCACACTAAAAATCGAATATGCACGGGTAAATATTTTGTCAACACTCTGCCAAAGAAATATTTATCCGTTGGATATACAATTTGAACTTACTTTCTTTTTAATCTTAACAGCCAACTCGTCTAAATGTTATTAGGAATGACAATGACAGTTGGGACTACACTAAACCGTATTTGGGAAGACGAGGTAAGTATTTTATGCATTTTAGAATGTACTTACATCTGCTGGCAATTTTTACATGCAGTTAGATTCCTTTTTCCTGAGATGAGCTAGTTTATTCAAATGAAAACCTTGTTGGTGAATGCTTTTGTTGCAAAAGGCCATGTAATGCTGGAAAATAACCTTGAACATTAGTGCCCCCTACTGGTGTGTACTGAGCTATTTATATTTAGTTCAACAAGGAGCCCACACATACAGGCACGCCCGCAGTTCAAGGACTTGCATTTCTCCAAGCAGCTCTCTCTCTTTGGAGGAGAGGAAACTGATTCAGAATATTTCTTACAAACTGCAAACTTGCACACTGCTTCTCTATGGAAAGGACTTTTCCCCCAAGCTGGACAAGGCATTAAGAAGGATAGAGGACTCCAGCAGGCTGACTCTACACTTCATCATGCACAACATCGGCATCAGCAAAAGCCCTCTGAAAAACTCAGACTTGCAATTCACCTTGACTGCATACTGCATGCACCATCACCCCAAGTTTTTAAAGGAGGACACTTAACAGTACTTCAGACTTGCATGGGATGAACACCATGATAGACTGTGCCCATTTATTTATTCAAGTTGTATGTATATACTGGTCTGATTTCCCTTAAGCTTTCAGTTGTAGAACTTAAGAATTTTCACTGACGGATACTAGACTTGAACTACAATGTTGTAAATCTTAATTCCCATTACTGTAACTGTTTGCAGCTTAGATTCAAATTGTTAATTGGCAAATAACCTGGGCCAACTTATCTGCAGGTCTTGGGAATTGATAATGCTCAACCAATCCACACAGATGCTAAAAGAGTTAGAAAGGTGCACACTTGCTGCACTAAAGTTTACTTTTTTTTCCCTTTTGATTGTGGACTTTAAGCAGAATAACAAAAATGGAAAAGGTGCATTATATGTAAAAGCCGATTTTCTATGTGGTTTGATTTTTGTAAAGTGGCTGTTTATAAGTTGTCACTTTTTGTAACATTTTAAAATTATTCATGTTCATTTGTGTAACTAGAAATTTTGACATTTTAAAATGTAGGTGAAAGTAACATGTCTGTTCAAGGTAGATTATATTTAAGCTTGATAAATCTGAAAATAAGCATTTCGTTTGAGGTGCATTTTCACTTATAAATGGTAGATTTCATGGGCGTAGATTTGACTGATAAAATTGTTCAACTAACTGTGTGGCATTTCTGGAATATACAAATTACAATGTGGATCTTGTAAAAACAAGGGGGCTGCAGTATTGGCTATATCTCCACTACAATATCATTATTTGAACCACTTGTTGGTAAACCTCACCAAGACAAGAATGTAAAGGTCAATTAATTAGAAAAAAAAAATCTATGGCATTCAAAATATCTTGGGCAGTAGGACTGTCTACTGTGTGTCCTTGCAAGAAGAGAAAAGATAATGCATTGTTCCTTGCATGTTCAGATATTTAGAACATTTGGATGATTGGCTTCTCTAATTCTCAATTCTCAGGAAATCATCTTGCCTTATCCTTGGGGTTACAGACAGGTTTGTTTTGTAACGTGGCTTTGGCTGGACCCCACACTTCATTCACAGAAATCTGCTTGGTATAGGCTTGATGCAGTTGAATACAGTATTGGAAACAAAGCCTTAGTACTCAAACAACAGAGCAAGTGGTTGATGAGAAATCTCTCACTTCTGTCAAATTATAGTCGGTTATTAAATACTCAGTTTTTATTTTTTCACTCATTTGAAATAGTCTTGGTTATATTTCTCAATGTCTCTTAAAACTTTTATAGATATGCTTACTTTACTGGTGTTTACATTTATTCTTTTAAAAGATCTAAACACAGCGCCAGCTTAGTTTTTCATACAAGGATTATAGTCAGAAAAATTTAGGCATGTTTAAGGTAAATATTTACATAGTGAAATATAATTAAAAGAAGTAAAACAGAATTTTAGTTGTTTAAACTTTCAAAGTAAAAATTCTTTTTTCTAATTCTTTACAGATAGGTATTTTGTCTGGCAAGAATGTACCAGTTTTCATTTTTGGTTTTCTTGTAATTTCAACTTCCATTTTAAGTTGTAACTTTTTCTACCAAGACAGAGTTCTTTTGTAAATATAACCATTTTTAAAAGTCCTTTTCAGTCCAAATTGACATTTTAGTGAGAAGAATTCTTAGCCTGAACACCAGAGATTGCCTTCAGTAATATTAAGTAAAACTTGGATGTATGTTTATCTTTTTTGGGAGGTCCATAGCTTCTGTCAGATTTTTAGATGAATCCATGAAAGGTTACAAGCCACTGTTTATAGAGACTGATGTTTCCAGTGTTTGACTCTTAGGTATACCACTTCTGTTTTATGTGACCTTGTAGTAGGTAGTATTTCAAATAAAGAGAATTATTAATAATAAGAATGTATAGCTGAAAGATAACTTGGAGCTCATCTACTCTAGCACCTTCATACTATGAATGAAGATTGTTAGTTTCTGTGATTATACAGCAAATCTGTGGTTAAGTTGGAATCTTCTGATGATTCCTAATCCAGTATTCTTTCCTATATAGTACACTGTTAACTATATCAATAAAACTGAGCCTTGAAGACTTTATGATAGCTTTGATTTAAGAGTCAGATAAAGAATTATATTTAGTCTTTGGTGGCATGCTTCCCTAGAGGTACTTTAACGAATGGATTAGCGTACTGGAATGAGTCAGGATGAGTAAGACTTAAGTGATAAGAGATGCTGGAAGTCTAGTAATGCAAAGAAAACTCTGAAATCTTAGAATGGAGAAGAAATGACTTTGGGAAAATGGGAATATCAATGCGAGCATTTAAAAGGATTTTTGAAGAAAGACAGACTGTGAGGACCCCAATGGGATAGACTGTGGGTAGAGGACCAAATTTTACACAATATAAAAATTTTCTCATGATTTGGGATTAACTGAAAATACAAGGGAAAGTAGCTAGTACCTTACTACTGGTGTTGGGTAGTTGGACGCTGGTTGGTTCCGGCTGTTAGGGAATGATGTGAAGAGAATTTGTACACTGAAAGTTGAACTTGATGACCTCCTAGGTTCCTTTCAGTGCTATGATAATTTGGAAATGGTGATAAAAGTGACATTTCTCAAGACTGAAGTGAAAATTAAAGTATTTCTCATCGCCCATAAACCTCATTTGTTTAGGTGACTAAGGATATATAAAAAACCATTCTCTTTGAATTTTCAAAGATTAGAATAAACAGACTCTTGAGGTACATTAAATTTTTTTATTGGACACAATCTGAGCAGCTGACTTTGTAAAACTATTATAAATGACTTTTTAAAATTTACTAACATAGGACGTGCTGTTTCAGAAACTTACAAGTAATTTTCTTATTGATGTCTCAATTAGATTTGAGAAAATTGGCATGCGTTCTCTGAAAATGTAGCTAGAATAAAAATTATCTTTTAGCAGTATTGTAGTACTCTAATCCAATAATGTAGCCCCCTTGGTTAGTTTTATTTTGGCGTATTTAAACTTTGGGGGATGCTCATAGTCATGCCTGGTGTTAAAGTCATGGCCAATCCATGATACATAATATGGGCCAGTGATGTGCAAATTTCCAGCTCTCAAGTCAGTAGGTGTTTGTAAATATGTGTATATACATACAAAATACTCTGTGTTTACTGATTGTGAAACCATGTAATACAGGTTGTTGTTGGCTTATGCTGAACTTCTTGAAAGAAGCCCACTTTGAAAATGTGTTGCTGTTGAAGCTAATAGTATGATTCAGGTACTGTCTTTCAAAAGTACTGCACTTAAAGCTTGTTTTAAAGACATGTATTGGTAAAAACTTCTGTACAGTGTCAAACTAGCATTGTGTACATTCACTTTCTGAAACGTATCCATTCTTTCCTTAAATTTGAAAGTGTGATTGTATTTGGCATTTGCCAAAAAGATATTTTCAAGTTAAGTGGAATTTGTTAGATAGAATTATTTCTTAAACTTCTGGTGTTTGTATTTAAATTGGATATGAATGGATTTTAAAGTTAACTAGGAATCATATTTCCTTTATGAATTGTAATGGATGTTTTGAATGGGTGTTTCCCATGTGAGAACTCTGTTAAGTACTTGGGTCAAATTGTTAAAACCATGTTTCTACTTTTGTGTCAGATAGAGGAAAGGGTCGCCAGAGACAAGCCATTTTGGGAGAACACCCTTCTTCGTTTAGACATGATGGCTATGGTAAGTTTGTCAAGGCAGAGGGAAGGTAGTATAGATGAACTATTAGAATTTTTGCATTTTTGATGAAGAATGGCATATTTCTTGTCTCTATTTTTTCTGCTCACCTGACTTGGTTTATACGTGATCAGTCCCTTAAAATGTATTCTGAAGAAGTTGTTCAAAATCCTTTGTTTTCTTAGGATATTGATACATAATATAATCCTTCAGTTAAATGAGAGCTATAGGTTGGGGATTGAAACTTCTTGCTGTTATATTTTGTTTTGTTTTGGTTTGGTTTTGAGTAGTTTAGGGGCTCTGGTGTGTTAGAGGAACAAAAGGTATTATTGCTCAGTAAGTGTATTTTCTTTCATTCTAGCAGTTAAGAACAAGGAGGAATTTTGAATAACAAAAGCAGGTAGAATAGGATATTTGTCAAAAAGGAAACATGTTTCTGCTTAGGTCATTATTTCAGTTCTGTAGTTGGTATTTTGGCTTTGTTAAATTTGTTTATATTTAATTTCTCGTTTAAAACTTTATAGTTTTAATGTTTGCTAGGTTGATAAATTAAGATTATAAAACCAAGAATTACTTCCTCAGGAAAAAGTTAGGTTTCAGATTACTGTTGTTAAAAGTAAATGTTGAGAATTACTATTGATAAGACTTTTAACTGGTTATAGACTCTGTTCTTAAATATTTTTTAGTTTTTAGCCATAGTCATTGACCTCACCTATTTTGTGGTTTAAGGTTGAAGTACCCTTCTACTAGAGGTGGTAGAAAAATAGAAATGTTATTTTATACTCTTGAGATATATCAACCAAAAGCCCTGGATATTGCTTGTTGTTAAAATGTTCTCAAATTTCCTACATATTTGATGAACATTCTTAGCTGTGAGTGTTGGCATATTTTCTAGTGTCTCTTTTTGAATTTCAGGCATTAAGTTGTGTGTGTACATACATATATATACACACATTCAAAGTTCCGTGGCAGTCTATATGGTAGAACAGAATGAAATAGTCTCTGTTAATGTCAAAACAGCAAGTGTATTATGGAATAAAAATCTTGCTGTAGTCATTTTAGTGAGTGTTCCTTGATCATGTTTCTTAGTTGTTGAATGGAAATAATAAGTACTGGTAGTTCCGATTTTGCGTTAAAAAAACATGTATTGGTAGTCCACTATGCTTTGCATAATGGAGGGTTACAAAGGAATTACTAATTACAAGTTTGTGGTGTAGTTGTAGAGTATATAAATGTGTTATGGGAGTCAACTGAGAGCTAAAATTTAAATGTTTTGCCATAGAGGCTTAAAAAAAGTCTGTAAAATGACTAAACGAAGGACAAAGAACTCTGGTAGTGTTGACACAGACTATTTTCTCAGTATGAGTTCTCAGGTTCGTCTTCCTTTATAAAATACATTTTCCTGAAAATTTGAATAAGCAAAAATATGTTATGACTATATGCCCTAAAAGAACTTTTTATTTTTAAAAGCGTGTTATTAAATTGTCAGTTTCATGCTCTTTTATTTACTTAGAGAATAAATTTTAAAACATAAACTTAAAGTGAGTGGCAAAATTCTTCGGACTGACAGTTGTTAATTAGGGACCAAGAGTCCTGCTGAGGACGAGAATGGTTGTGATGGGTTGTGTCAGAGTGTCTATTCTGAACTATGTCCGTTAAAATTGAAGAAGCAAGCAGAATAAGGTATAGGAAGTAAGAATGAGATAGGAATAAAAAGAGGTAGAAAAGAGAATTAAAATGAAAAAATGGAAAAATTAAGATAGGAGTGAGTGCCAGTGATATTGAGCCTTTTTGACACATTATAGCTGTATCCCTTTGGCAAAACAAGTTTATTTGTAATTTGGTATGATAACATGCATGGGTGATTTTCCTTCTCTGATAGTATGTGAGAAAGAGGGAATAGAAAAGCTTAATTATTAAATAAATTTATTGGTTTATTAGAGCAGTACGAAGCTGTGCCTTTGACTATCTTTAAATCTTTTAATTTGGGAAGCCCAGCCCTATGAGATAAACTGGTAGATGCCCCCATGCTTGAAAAGTGGCAAAAATGAATGTATATAGATTATTTGCTCTGAGCCCAATTGTTTGTTAATTGCTAGCACCTTTGGATAGTTCCTAGACCAAAGATTTTAAAGTTTCAAAAATGGAAAATGCCTTTGGAATGTTAATAATGTCATTTATGTGGAATTTTTACACAAGTGAATTTTTGAATCTGAAACAGTTTTTTGAGCTCCAAGACTTTTTTGCATGAAATATTTAGTATAGAAAACTTTTAAAAGACTTCTTTTAAAAAATCTTCTTAGACAATATAGGTAATAATTTAAGTAACGTAAATAATAAAATTTAATACTGATGGCTGAAGGTCATAATTAAATGCATATTCTCTTCCACCGAATTTGGCCTTTACCTGTGGCAGCAGATCTCAAATGTTTTAGACCATGGCTAACTTAAGAAGAGTGGAGGTTTTCACTTCCCATCTAACACATGTCTTTCCATTTTCCAGGAAAAGAAAATTAGTGATATTAGTGAATTACCTGTATTATCCAAGCCAATAAGGGTACCATTTGGAGGGGGTAGTGTAATATGTAGATACAGTTTTGTAATAAGAGTAAGAATGATTGATATTTGAACCTCAGTGTATGTAACAGTCTAAATCAGAGATCAAAATATGTTTAGTTACTAGGAAGTAACTCACCATGAATATATTGTTTGGAAAAATTACCAATTACCATCAAGAAAAGCAGTTAAAACCAGTTACGGCAACACTGAGGAGGCATTGATAAGTATTCCTCCATAAAATTTCAGAAATTCACATTGTGTGTATGCGCTCAGTAGTGCTGCTGTGTTGTTATAAATTGCAGCTATATTTAGAAACTGCATATGAAATTGGAGTCTACATAACTCTGCTATGGATACCAAAATATAATCACACTTAGTAATTCACTTACTAGCATCTCTAAGTTTTACATAAAAATGAAAGTCATTGGCATTATAAACGAAGAAATTTGCTGAAGAAATAAAATACTTGGGTTTTTAGATTGGTTTCATATACATCTGGAAGAGCTTTACATGTACCCCAAAGTATGGTTCTGTAATCACTAAGATGTGTGAGTTTATATTGAGCACATAGCTCCGTTTAGTTGCTGCTTCTATGTTCTTAGGCCTCTCACTGCTGTAAATGTGCTCTGTACCTATTTTAAGTATCATAGTTTCTGCAGACTCCCCAGTTCATTTCTAGTCCGTCTAGTCTAGTTTTCTTGTTCTATCCTGTTGTGGATGAGAAAATTAGATTAATTAAAGTTATTTAGAACTAAAGTTAGCAAGTTCATAAGTGTTCTCAGTCTTAAGAGATAGATTGTGTGTTTTTATGTTTAATAGTTTCAGATAGGCATTTTTTCTGGTTTTTTTATTTTGTTATAAAAATGGAAGTTTCTGAATAAAACAACTCTGAGTATGTGAGGTGTTAACTTAGGGTATTAGTTTCCTAAATTAGAATTAGGGTAATAAAATACTAACCTAAAAATACATTATTGTAAAATACTCAAGAACACAACTTTTCAGTGGAACTAAAGATGTTTTATGTTATATCTATATGTTTCTTAGGTTTTATCGTGTATTTTATTGTATTATTTTCCAAAAGACATTGAGGTATACTCACTTTTTAAAAAATATGAGGTATACTTTTTATATAGTCACTCAAGGGTTTTCATTGATTTTCCGCAGCTATAGCCTGATCTTACATATTTTTTAAAAACGACATTAAACAAAATATAGACTTTTAGGCTGATGTATTCATGTGTGTACAGGTCAATGTATATTGGGTTTAATACAAATAAGAATAGACTTTTTTAATTCCCACAGGTTATATTTGAATATTCAGGCATTTGAGTTTTTGCTTGAACATATATGTCAAGCTATTTAATAAAAGTTTATTTTTTTGTGTAGTGAAGTATGTTTGCTAAAGTTATGGCATTTTTTTTTTATTATTATTTTTGTAGGTTCCCATGGTCCATTATTGCCTTTACCAAGTCGTTACAGAATGGGCTCTCGAGATACACCTGAGCTTGTTGCATATCCATTACCGCAGGCTTCTTCCTCTTACATGCATGGAGGAAATCCCTCTGGTTCAGTTGTAATGGTTAGTGGATTACATCAGCTAAAAATGAATTGCTCAAGGGTCTTCAACTTATTTTGCTTATATGGAAATATTGAAAAGGTAGGTTTTGTTTTATCTTTCTTTTGCTAGCAATAGGAAATTCTGAAAAGCCTTCAAATATGTGTCTTGTCCTCTTTCAGTAGTGACCCCTACTCCACCCACCCCCAAAGCTAAAAATTCATTAGGTTGAAAAGCCAGAAACTTTTTTTTTCTTGGTAAATGTTTAGTGTAGAGTGTTGGTACTAAAAATATTTTTTAAATAGCTGATATAAAAAGGGTCCAACAGTGCTTTAATCAGTTATGTATTAGAGACATAACTATATATATATTTTTTAAAGATTTATTTATGCATACAAGAGCTGCATTGTAGGCCAGAGGTGTGGGGGATGAGAGGATTCATCAGAGACAGTGGGGAGCAGAACAGGAGGATTGACTGAAATATTATGCTCAGGGGAGCAGTGGGCAAGACAGGAGAGGTCTGCTGCACCATGTGGGAAGCTCCCTGGCTGGATAGCGAACTCATGCTGCAGTAGTTCTGTATAGCTTCATTGTGCTGCGACTTAACACTTTGTGTGCCGGTGCCCTTTAAATTTACCAGCTCTTGGGGCCGGCCATTTTCTGTGCCACCGCATGAATGGTATAAGCATTCGATAAAACTCACAACTCCTGAACTACTGGATATTAAAAAAACTGTAATATCTCTCATAAAACACCTTACACTTTCACCAAAACAATGTGTAAAGCTTCTAGACTTTAGTATGATCAAAGGAATAGCTCCTAATAGTTCCAAATAAATCCACCGTGGCGTGAAAAACCAGAGACTAGATGAACACGTATTAATACGTGAGTGGCCACCTGACACTGGTGACAAAAACACGTACTAATACGTGAGCAGACCACAAAGTGTTAACCCACTGCGACACCAGGGAGGCCCCATAACTATATTTTTTAACATTTCAAAGAGAGTCTAGCATTTAATGTGCTGGACTTTGGAATGTGAAAAAATAGTTTGGTGGAGCTTAGGTATACATAAATATGTCTGGAAGTTTGACCATAAGTCATGAGTTTTAGAAGGGTCTAGATTTATATATTTGCCCAAATGTTGGAGTTCTGAGGAACAATGTGATTTTAGCTCAATCACTGTTTAAAACTGATCTACTTTGATGGGATATATCCAGGACTTTCTGTCTGAAGCTTACATTAAAAAGTATAAAAGGTTTAAAATTTTCATATTTTAAAGATCTTTAAAATTACGACTTTATTTTTGCCAGATACTGTGGTTTCCCCAAATCTGATGTTTTCATCGTGCTCTCTTATGTAATTATAATAGTTTCTGACATAAGAGAGATGCTACTTTTTTTTTTTTTTTTAAAGAATCGTGGAAAAAATAACTGGAAATGAGTAGTAGTCTTAAGTTACCAATTATTTGACACACTCACTAATTTTAGTTTGAATACTGTAGTGGTGGTATTTCTCCCTTTTGAGTGATTTAAGTATTTTTTTTTACCCACAGTAAAAGGCAAGCATGTGAGTCTTTTAAGTGTGTGGGAAGGGGCAGTGTGGCTTGAAAAATGGCACTATTAATACTTAGTTCATTCATTTCCAAGTGTCCTTGATCTTGATGACACACTCACAAAATCTTTGAAACAAGGACTTCCTCAACATAACTGTTTGACCACATTTAAAAAATTTCATATTTTTTTAGGGGATAACATATAGGATATTTCTAACTAAGAATGCATGGAACAGACTTAGCATCATTGGGAAAAGCAGTTCAAATTTTTTTACCCATTCATCTCACACAACAGAGTATTTAGTTAATTCTAGGAACTGTATGCTTTTTAACTAAATGGACATTATTGTATATTTTAACCTCTTCATACAGTGTTACTTTTCTGTTTGTGCTTTTCATATTTGTAGACAGAATCAGGCAGTTTATTCAACATCTTAAGTGTAGGTCTTTGTTTTGAGTTTTGTGAATTAATTGCCTCTTAATGATTTAGGAACCCCAAATCGCTTTATTAACACTTGTTTTCTGTACGATATGTAATTCTAGTCTTTCATCCCATATCTCAAATATATTTTAAACATTTTAAATGATAACCTTACAGTCCACTAAACTTAAGCTATCATAATCCCTTAAAGACCTATATGCACATAATAAAATTTCTGAACTTTCTTTATATTTACTAGCATATATATTTAACGTCTGTAGTCATATTTACCAGCATATATATTTAATGTATATATTTAGTCACTATACGATTTTGTACGATGTTGCTGGATTAAATCAAGAGAGAGAAATTTTTCCCACAAGAATATTTAAATCTTTAGTTTGATGTAAAATAAAGCTGAATACTGATTTTCAGTGATGCATACCTGAAATTTATGTAATGTTACAGTGCAGTGTTACTTCAGTTAAAAATATAAAGCTGAAAACGTCTGTTGAACTTGTTGAATGAATAAGTATTGAGTCCTGCCAGATATGATCTATTTTATAGGAAAATTTATGACTCAAAGAATTGAATTGCCCCACATCCCATAATTAATAAATAGCAGAGTCAGAGTAAGCCTGTGCTCTTCTTCAATGTACCGTGCAACAGATTTATAATCTTTTTTAACTTAATTGAAGATTGATAGGGTTAATATATGTTATATATTTTTTCTGCTCTGCCATAAAGTATATATAAAATATTCTGCCATTTATTTATAAACTGTGTAATAAAATACATTATGGCAGAGCAGAATAAAGATTCCAGATGGGGTCTCCCTGGTTGCTGAACAGGTTAAGTGCAGCCCTGTGAAGCTATCCAGAGCCACTGCAGCATGAGTTCGATCCTCAGTCAGGGAGCTTCCCACATTGCACAGCAGACCTCTCCTGACTTGTCTGCTGCTCCCTTCAGCAGTGTATTTCAGTCGATCTGCCTGTTCTGCTCTCCACTCTGTCTCTGGTGAATGCTCTCACCCGCACACCTCTGGCCTACACCCCAGCTTGTATGCATAAATAAACAAATCTTTAAAAAGAAAAAAAGATTCCAGGTGTTCTCTTGTATTTGACTTGAACCACTTAAATTATATTACCTTTTAAAAATTGTTACTGTTAAAGGGAAAAATGATCATCTTTTGGGGATTTTGTATTCACAGGTAAAATTTATGAAGACTATTCCTGGAACAGCATTGGTAGAAATGGGTGATGAATATGCTGTAGAAAGAGCTGTCACACATCTTAACAACGTCAAATTATTTGGGAAAAGACTTAATGTTTGGTAACTATTTATATTAAGTGGCAATTCAAAAATATTTTTAAAATATTTATTGTTTTGTGAAAAAAAATTGCTTGTTCCCAGTATGCTATAAAGAAAGTGAAAAGACAAGCCATGGAGTGGGAGAAGACATTTTCATATAACTGACAAAAGATTGACATGTATAAAACAAATTACTCCTATTCATTTACAGAGAAACAGGATAAATAGTAAAATGAACAAAAATCATAAATAAGAGCTTAAAAAATCCTAATCAATTTATTGTAGACATAAATTTCAATTTCAGTATTTTAATTGTTTTAATGTTGCTAACATCGAAACTAGCAGCAATAGTGTTACCATTGTAGACAAAGCATTAGGATTATATAATGCAGATTTTGCTTACTTGTATCTATTTAGTTTTAAGCTTTTGATCATAAAACATCAAGTTAGAATGGCACTGTTTTATGTTAAACATTTCTAATATGAGTGTATTTAAAAGATATTTCTTTCTAATTGATACGTAAAATATCAGTGATTAATTATACTCAAGCTAAATTTAAATATTAAGTGCATATTTAAGATGTTAAATATTTAAACTGTTAAAACATCTGAATATATGCCTTTTTTATGAGTGATGCAGGCTATGTTAGCGTTTTGATACTACTTCCTGCTTTTAATCTAACAAGTATGATCTGTATGTTTTCCTTTCCAATCTTTAGTGTATCTAAACAACATTCAGTTGTTCCAAGTCAAATATTTGAGCTGGAGGATGGTACAAGTAGTTACAAGGATTTTGCAATGAGTAAAAATAATCGCTTTACAAGTGCTGGACAAGCATCTAAGAATATAATCCAGCCACCCTCATGTGTGCTGCATTATTATAATGTTCCATTGTGTGTCACAGAAGAAACCTTCACAAAGGTAGGCACTGAAATGAAATACAAATTGTATAAAATGTTCCTATTTCTTACTTTAAAGTTTATCTTATGACAATACCATTTTAAAGTCTTATTCTGTTCATCTTCTGCTTTCGATATTAGTATTGTTATTTTGGCCTCCATTACTCTTTGGTCTTTTGTTGGTTTGTGACTCAATCTTTTTGAGAGTTAGAATTAGATTGAGATGCTATTAACTCCTACATTTAGAAATTTATTTTACCTTGTCTTAAATCTCACCCTTAACAAAACTTTTCCCTGACTATAAGAAATGCTTCAGAAAAGAATTGATTTTTTTTTTTTAGATTTATTTATACATACAAGTTGGGGTACAGGCCAGAGGCATGGGGCGGCGAGAGGGTTCACCAGAGACAGAGTGGGGAGCAGAACAGGCAGATCAGAAATACACTGCTGAGGGGAGCAGCGGGCGAGACAGGAGAGATCTGCCTCGCCATGTGGGATTTTCCCCGGCCGGGCATCGAACTCGCGTCGCCACTGCCGACAGCTCCACAGCGCAGCGCTTAACCGCTGCGCCACCGGGGAGGCCCTGATTTTTTTTTTAACTCTACTTCCTACCTTAAGTACTAGATATTTCAGTTACAAATCCGTGGCTTTATTGTACGATACTAAAGTATTTACATAGTTTATAGAATATTACTATGATTTGGTCATAAATGATATTCTGAAAAATATTTGACTTAATTCATGCTAATCTCAAACCTCAAATGCTGACATAAAGTTTATTTTCTTAAAAATGTACGTTCTTATTTTGGCCATACTTTAATGGAGTTTTATATTTCTTTGGCAGTTGTGTAATGACCACGAAGTTCTTACATTCATCAAGTACAAAGTGTTTGATGCAAAACGTGAGTGAACATTCATTCCTCTTTAAAGTTCTTTTTGTTTTGCTGAGGGCAAGCATATAACAACTGGATCTGTGTTTCTTTGTTTTATTTTAGCTTCTGCCAAAACGCTTTCTGGGCTTTTAGAATGGGAATGTAAAACTGATGCAGTAGAAGCTCTTACAGCACTTAATCACTACCAGATAAGAGTTCCAAGTAAGTTAAGTTGTGCCATAATTATTCAATGAGAGTGACTTTCAGAAACATTGGCAATAGTTTAGAAACTAAATTTATACGTGCGTTAGTTTCCTATTGCTGTGTAACAGATTATCACAGTATATTTAGCTGTTTAAAACAGCAAACATTTTATTATTTTTTTTTCTGGGGTTAGTAATCTATGTGCAGTTTATCAAGGTGGTTCCTAGTGTTTCTCATGAGGTTACAGTCAAGCTGTTTGTTCTCTGGTTTGCTGTCATTTCAAGTCTTGAAAAGTGTGCTTCCAAGCTCACTAATGGGGTTGTTTACAGGTCTAATCAAGCCACATTGTCTATTTCAGGGTAGTTGTCTTCCTTCAGAGCGAGTGATCCAAGAAAGATGAGTGAAAAAGACTCAGAAACATTGGTGTCTTTTATAACCTAATATTAAAAGTGACATTACAACTTATACTTTATACTTTTTTTCCCTATTTCTAGATAATATATTTTACACCATTATTAATTTTTCTACAGTTTGCTTTCTCCTCTCAGGTGTAGTCCCCATAAAATTACCACCACCAAGGCACCCAGGAACCATCACCAGAGTCTCTTGTGCTCTTCCTGCCCATTTTAATCCCTCTCCCTTCCCTGCTGAATGTCTCTGATTTATAGTTGCCTGCAAGTTTTGTCTTCCCCCACCCCGCCCGATCCCTTGTTTGGGTTCCCTGTTTTCCTCCTATAAGTGAGACCATCTGATATTTTTCTTTTTCTTTCTGATTTATTTCACTGAGCATAATCCCTTGTAGCACCATCCTTGTTGCTGCAAATGGCATGAGTTTATATTTGTTGATTGCTGAATAGTATTCCATTGTGTGTGTATACCACATCTTCTTGATCCAGTCAGCAATTTGGGGGCATTTTGGCTGTTTCCATATCTTAGCTATTGTAAATAGTGCTGCGACAGACATAGGAGTGCAAGTTTCCTTTCAAATGAATGTTTTTGTATCCTTTGGGTAGATTCCTAGGAGTGGCATTGCTGTGTCATATGGTAGCTCCATTTTTAGTAATTTGAGGACCCTCCACACAGCTTTCCATAGTGGTTGAACTAGTTTGCATTCCTGCCAGCAGTGTAAGAGAATTGCTTTTTTTCCATATCCTTGCCAGCATTTGTTGTTACCAGTTTTTTTTTTTTAAAATATGTGCTATTCTCACTGGTGTGAGGTGGTATCTCATTGTGGTTTTGATTTGCATTTCCCTGATTACAAGTGATGTTGAGCGTTTTTTCATATACCTGTTGGCCATTTGCATTTCTTCTTTGGAGAAGTGTCTTTTTAGTTCTGCTCATCTTTTGACTGGATTGTTTGTTTTTGTTGAGTGGTACAAGCTCTTTGTAAGTCTTTGAAATCAATCCCTGATCATTTGTGTTGAGTGCAGATATTTTCTCCGAGTCAGTAGGGTGTCTCCTTGTTTTGGTTATTGCCTCTTTTGCTGTATAGAAGCTTTTTAGTTTAGTGTAATTTTAGGTCACATAGACAAACCATGGTACATGATGTGTCTGTGTGTGTGTGTGGTGGGGGAGGGTGCCTCAGACTCTACAAGATAATGACTACCAGGAGGTAGAGATTATTTAGGCCATTTTAGAGGCTGGCTTCTACAATCCCTGTTGACCCTCTTAGAAGAAACAATACATGTATGTGATTAAAAACTCAAATAGTACACAAAGGTACAAAATGAAAGTTAAAGCTTTCTATAACTTTCAACCTTTTTTGTCTCATTTCCTCCTCCCGTGTGTGTGTGTGTGTGTGTGTGTGTGTATCTACCTACCTACCTGTCATACTTACATTTTATTTTTGATTTGTTATTTCACTGTTTCATCAGGAGTGGTGGCAGTGAGGTGTCACTCAGAAAATAGGTTCATGTATCACACAGGCATATTTACATTTTAAAAACATAAAATGGCCCTTCTATATAGATATTTTATACTGTGCTGTTTTCGCTTAATATATTAATATATCTTAGAGCTATTTATGACACAGTTTGATTTACCCATTTTCCCCTACTAATGAATACTTAGTTGTTTCCAGATTTTTCTTACTTCAATAAACATCCTATTTTGCACATTTTAAAGTATATTTGTAGGACAGTTTCCTAATAATGGTAGATAAAGATTTGTATTTTGGTAAATATTGCTAAATCTCTTTTAGAAATCTCCCAGTTTGCATTGCTACCTATGTTATGTAAAAAATGTCATTACTCCAAAATCTTATACTGAGTGTTGTCAGACTTCCAGTTTTTACCAATATGATAGATGAAAAATGGTATTCCATTGTTTTTAATTTATATCACATGAACTTGTCACTGTGTTTATTTTCTCTGTAATGGTAAATGGCCCATTTTACTGTGCAATGAACTCTCAAATGTTTACGTTTTTAAGCTTTGTGCTATGTCAGTTATTTGATCCTGGATCTTAAAGGGCGGTAAACTTTATTTTTCTAAATAAAAGAAAATTATTAATTTATTAGATGTGATGATAAAAAAATACATACTTAAGGATTTATGGGTGGAATAGTATGTCCAGGATTTGCTTTAAAACACTCCAGCACTCCATGTGTTTGGAGGGGAGGTAGATGGATTAAAGTGCCAAAAGTTGATAATTATTGGAGTTTGGGGGTTGATTATACTAATCTCTATAGATTTTTTGTGCTTGAAAATATTTGTAATAAGTTTAAAAATAAGTGAGAAATATCTTCTCGTTTTACTTTCAATAGCAAAAGTATATTTTAAGTTGTGAGTCAGGCTTAAGTTTTGAGAGAAAGTTTTAAAAGGCTTTAAAATTATATGCATACTACTGATTTACTCAAGGTAGTATGTTCTAAACTCCTCAGAGCCAATTTTTAAAATTTTTTTTAAAGATTTATTTATGCATACAAGAACTGGGGTGTAGGCCAGAGGTGTGGGGGTTAAGAGGATTCACCAGAGGCATTGGGGAGCAGAACAAGGGATCTACTGAAATACGCTGCTGAGGGGCGCAGTGGGCGAGACTAGAGAGGTCTGCTGTGCCATGCTGCTGATAGCTTCATAGTGCTGAGACTTAACCCCTTGCGCCACTAAGGAGGACCTCCTGGACCATTTTTAGCTCATTAATATCTTTATGTACTTTTCACTCAACCCATTTCTCAAGCTGTGTTTGAGTTAACTCTTATAGGGAAATTGCCACTGGAAATACTTTTTGCACAGTGAGCTTTGCTGATGGACATATGCCTATGTGTAATACTATTTGTAATAATCTACTAAAAAATTAATAGAGTTCTTTTAAGTGTTGGGTGATATTCAGAACATAGTCTCTGCTTTCATGGAGCTTACCTACTAGTAGATAGGAACAAAAGTAATTATCCTCTTGCTTTAGAAACTTCCTTCTTTATATTCTTGCTTCTAATATTATAAAAAGGTGAAATATTTATTCTGCTAATTCCAGGTAATCTTGAAACTTCGATGAAGTAAACTGTTTTGTTTTTTTAACTTTTACAGATGGTTCCAATCCCTACACATTGAAGCTTTGCTTTTCTACATCATCCCATTTATAAGAAGAGAAGAGCATGTTAGGATTTATGTTCGTCTTTATTACAATTTAAAAATTATACTTCATTGAAAAAAAATCTAAAATGGTTGATCTAATGTTGCCTTGCTTACTTTAAGATCCCGTTCTGTAATAAAAAAATATTTTGCCTTGAGTAAATTTGTTGTAAACTTAAATATTGAATTGATTTCATTTTAAATAGAATATCATAGTGTAGACTACTTACAGCTTCCTTGTAGATTACACAAATATATGATTTTTAACTTTATTATAATTTTTCTTCCATAGTGAAAATATATTTGCATTCTTAATGCTTATTATCTGCGAGTATTTTTCCATTGTGTATGAGATTAATGCAGGTGAAAGTATTGCATTTTAATATTATAGAATTCCTATTATATGTTTAGATGGTTAAGTATGTTGCAGTTATTCATATTAAACATAACTTGTATTTATTATTTTAATCAAGTTTGAGAATAACATTGCACATATGGAGTTTTAAGTACTACAGATTTAGCTGATTTTATATTTCTGAAAGGCTAACAAACATATGGGTACAACTGTACAGTATGCACTCAAACTTATTTAAATTGGTGTATTTTTTTTAAGTCATTGTCCATTTGTATTGACATGCCTCTGTTTCTAGTTCCAGTTGGAAGATTTTATAAAATTACAACGATCAGTTAATGTGTTCATATTCATTTGTTGCATGTGACTTGATCTTAAAAATACATCTGGTATTTGACATTGAGATTTCTATAGAAATTATTATTAACAAATCCTCTTCTGAATAACTGAGATCCATGACTGAGCTTTAGGGAATATGTGAATCTCCAAAATTGTCTGTAGAATTTTGGGTACTTGCATTTTTATTTTTTACTCTTGAATCCATCAGTAATATATGTATTTTTCTATATGGTGCAAGGTGTAAGGATCTAATTTTATTTTTATTCCAAACAGATAGCTATTTGTTTCAATATCATTTATTAAACTTTCGTTCTCCCACTGGACCTGTTTTTTTCCTTTTTTTTTTTTAATACTACATCTCCTACATGGACAAGATGTAAGGCTTAAACATGGTATTTAGAGGCTGTTTTGCCACACTTGTTATTAAGTTCACAACTTTTTTATAATAAAAAACTAATAAAGCCTATAATTTTATTTTCACCTTAAAAAAAAGTTTCAGCTACCAAGAATAACAACTGTGAAGTCTATAGTTGGCAATAAGTTTTGTGACCTTAAGACTTAAAAAATTTGCAAATGGATGTTCCATTTAGATCATTTATAAAAACTTTATTTTGAACTTTAACATAAAGTCAGTTTGCCTTAATCCTTTTAGACATGAGAACAAGGGCATAAAAATGTTAGGAGCTGTTGCATAGAAAGCCTAGGTAGAAACTAAACACATTAACATATCCCCTTGAATTTTTTTTAACAGTGAACCAATCAATGTCTCTTTAGCCCTCTACAGATCTAGAAATATTTAAAGTTATATTCAGGGTAATTTGTGTATGAAATGTAAATGTATGATACTAAGATGTTTATTTTCATCACTCATTGCCAATCTAACACCTGAGATTACCAGACATTACAATAAACAAAGTTTTATTTTTCCTCCTCTATACTTTCTACTTTGTTGCAAAATTGAAATGTCTTAATTTTAGAAGGTAGCTTGTGCATTTATGTAATAGTTCTCCATTTCTCCTCTAAAAACTAATGTGGGTATCCATAGTAATAGAGTATTTTGTGTCAAAGATTTTGGGAACTAAACCAGCGGATGCAGACAGGGTTTATTTAGATTTTCTTTAAGTGGTGTTGATTTACAGATTAAAAACTATCTTCGTGCTCTTTCCCCACCAAAAATGACAGATAAATTCTTTAGGAGTAAACTAACTGCTAAGTTGGGCCATGTTGATCTATGCAATAGTGTGTCAGTAATGTCTGACTGCTTTTGATGGAATTTATTTTAGCTGGTATTCCCTCTGTCACTAGTCTAAACAACAGTAGTTTCCCTATGCTATCTTTTTGCTTTTAGGAGAACATAAAGAACAGATTTTTATAGCTATTAAGAAATTAGTTTTTAGTTTTTTTTTTTTTTAATATTGGAATCCCATTCCATATCTAAATTCCATTAAATATTTGACAATCTGCTGAGGTAACTGAATAGAAAATATTTGCAGCTGACTTGAGACTTAGCATCCTAGTTACTTGGTTTTCTAAAGTCTACTTTTCTAGCTGAACTAAGTGAAGATGATAAAAACGACCAAGTGAGATCAGTTGTATTCACATTTTCTTTACATTCCTGTATGTAGGGGGATAGAGAGGTTGCTGGGTAACCTGCTTTTCAGTAGTTATCAGTGATAATCTCTTTTTTGGAATAGAGAAATTTTGGGTGTAGAATATTCTCCCACAATTGGGAATTTAAAGCGTAAAGGGCTTTCTTTCACTGAAAACTTTGTTCAGGTGACAGAGGTCTTTATAAGAGAGTTAACTGACATAACCTTCCTGTCTATATGACTGAACTCAAGAAACTTTTAGTTCAGTGAAGGGGCCAGTGAAGAGTAGAAAGCCTTTTTGTTCATGGTAGCACTGGGTTTGTTTATAGTATAAGGCCTTAACAATGAGAAATAGAAGAAACAAAGAAATGGAAAGATATCCTGTGCTCATGGGAGAATTGTTAAAATAATTATCTTGCCCAAAGCAGTATACAGATTCAGTGCAATCCCTATCAAATTTCCAATGGCATTCTTCAAGGAAATAAGCATTACTAAAATTATTACAGAACCATTAAAATACCCTATATTGAAAGCAATTTTGAGCAAAAAGAATGGAGGCACCACACTCCGACTTCAAACTATAAATTACAGTAATCGAAACAGCATGGCACTGGGATTAAAAAAATAGTATCAGATGAAACAAAGAATTAAGATCTGTAGGTTTTATTCCTAAGCATGTTGTATTCCTTTAGAATTTTTTTTTACTATGATTTCCATTGTCAGGTGAAAATAAGTGAATGTGCAACCATGATTTCTATTAAAGCCAAAATTTATATTGGGGATCTTTAATCTGGTGGACATTTAATCTGTGAGACCATTGCTTTTTCCTAAAACCTGTTTCAGCTGATTATTTTAGCTGATCACCTTCCTAGATATCTCAATTTTAACATGTTTTGAACTTGAAGAAATAATACTGGACTTTACAGGTAAAAGTTTTTTTTTTTTGATATTAACATTTTCAAAAAAATTATTCATACAAGCACTGGGGTGTAGGCCAGAGGTGCAGGGGCATGAGAGGATTCACCAGAAACAGTGGGGAGCAGAGCAGGCGGGTCTACTGAAAAACACTGCTGAGGTGAGCAGCAGGCAAACAGGAGAGGTCTGCTGCGTCATGCGGGTTAGCTCCTAGGCTGGGGATTGAATTTACGCTGCAGTAGTTGGTGAAAACCTGGTAGTGCTGAGACTTTAACCCCTGTACCACCAGGGAGGCGCACAAGTAAAAATATTTTTAATAGCCATTTTTTGAGGGAGCACTTGAAATTCTCTTAGTTTTAATTTATAAAAAAATTAGTAATGGTGGATATTGTTGCTTCTTTACCCTCTCCTTCATTTTGTTGAATAATCAAATTTTGAGTCAACTCGACTGAGTCACATCTCCCTAGCTCTGTGCCTTTTAATAAGTGGCTATTAATAAGGGGAAGTGCTACTTGCCCCCTTGAGGTTGAGTGACATTTTTGACAGTTTGTAAGGGTGCTTTTTCACATTTTGAGGGGGGCACTACAAATATTTGATAGGCAGTAATCAGGAAGAGTTGTCCCGTGTCCTACATGATTTCCCAGTATCCCATCAGATAACTGATCCTAGAATGTGACTTTTTTAAAAGATTTATTTATGCATACAAGCTGGGGTACAGACCAGAGGCATGGGGCGGCGAGAGGGTTCACCAGAGACAGAGTGGGGAGCAGAACAGGCAGATAGACGGAAACACACTGCTGAAGGGAGCAGTGGGCGAGGCAGGAGAGGTCTGCAGCGCCATGTGGGACTCTCCCCGGCCAGGCGTCGAACTCACGTCCCTGCTGCTGACAGCTCCACAGCGCAGTGCCTAACTGCTGCGCCACTGGTGAGGTCTAGAATGTAATTCTCGAATACATAAATTATTTTTGTATGGATTTAGTGTATAGTAAACTGAATTTTCTGAGTGCAGCTACTTTGTAAGTCAAGGAAAAGATGGGTGTTTTGTTTGTAATGTTTGTAAAGTACTACTGAACTGGTATTTGAGTTCTTTCCAACCCATCGGGGTCATGTTTTTCTGGTAGCAGTTGTATTCACCTCTTGTATGTCTCCTGCTGTCTTCATTCCTGAGCATTTATGTATCACTATGCATTTTACTGTGTTTTATTTCCCTCCCAATTAGGAGGCAGTTCACTATTTCCTAAGTAGAAGGAATTGAAATTAGTCAATCTCTTATCTTTGAGTAATAAAACTAAAATCTTATTTTTCTTTTATGAAATTTGGTATAGAATGAAAAATGAGGTCAAGGAGTGATTAGCACAGCATTGAGTATGGAAGAAAATAGGTATGATGATGTCTCACAAGTTGATGAGCGACCCAGATAGTGTGATCTCCTGGAGTTTAACAAACCTGTAGGGATATTAATGACCTCAAGTTAAATTTGACTTAGAATCCAGATATTCTCAAAATTCTTAAACATAAAGCCCTTTTGCTGCTTTGAAATAAATGGTCCTCAATGACTGGCCGTATTAGCTGTATTAGCTCAAACTTACTCTGTAAGTGGTTAGGCATACAATGGTTGCCAAAAACTGCAGATTAGGGAGAATGGGGAGTGACTGCTATAATAGGATTTCCTTTTGGGGTGATAAAAAGGTTCTGGAACTAGTGTGATGGTTATCCACACAGTGTACTAAATGTCATGGAATTATTGTACACTTCACAATGGCAAATTTGTTAAGTGTAGTTTACTACAATGAAAAGAGCTGGTCTAGCAAGGGCCAATACAGTGTTTCGGGACTTTAATGTGGCTGGTTAGATTGAGTTAGGGGTGTTGGGGCAATTTGAATTAGTTTCACCACTGTACCAGCAGAACGTGTGATTCTAAATCTGGCTATGACGACTGCTGTGATGGACTCTGTCACTTTGGATTATGAAGCAGGGGAGTTGGGACCAGGAAACAGAGCCTCCTGGGGTCTTTTGCACAGTCATCAGCTAGGAAAGAGGATTTGAGGCAGGGGGTGGGAGAATTCCAAGAGTAAAAGTGGAATTTCTCTTGAGTTCCTAATGCATTAATGCATTGGCTGCTTGGTTTAGGTTCTGCTGGAACTCCATTCTACTAGCCTATCCTTAGCCTGTGGGCAGACATGTTCAAGAATGTGCTCAACTTCCCATGAATTGAGACACTTAAATTTTTATTGTGGTAATGGTTTATAATTTTCAGGTGTACCACATCATAACTCAGCATACTTTGCCTCGTGATCAGCACCAAGGTCTTGTTTCCATCTGTCACCATGGAACTGACCTTGACTCCTTTCACCAAACTCCCAACCCTTTCCCCTCTGGTAACCCCCTTCCTGCTATCCCGAGAGTCTGTCTTAGCCGTTTAATCTGGTTTTATTTAGACTTAAACCCATTATTAACATGCATAGGTGCTTCAAAGTCTTCAAAAAGGAATCCAGTAAGAGTTATATAGAAAACATGGAATATATAAAAATTTTCAGAGGGCTTTAGGAGTCTTTTATCTAAAATAAGAAAACGTGCATTTTGTCTTATACACCTAATGACTCATGATAAAACCTGAGCCTTTCTTGCCTAATGGAAAGTATTTGAGAGAACATGTTTTCTGCTAGACTGTTAAAAAGAAATAACATGCCTACAAAGTATTAGGCCTATGAAGTCCTAATGGTTAAATGCCATATTTCTCATCAAAGTGTTAATATTTGAGCTGAAATTTCTACCACTCAACTGAAAAGATTAAGATAGTTCGACAGCCTGTTGTACTTCTTCCTGCTGGGTAATAACCCTTTACTCCCTACAGTTCCTGCTCTAAAACACTTGTCTCAGAATCAGTAAAACCTGTTATTTTCCTTAGTTTTCTTGTTTCTAGGAAGGTAGGGAATTATTTCCTTATGTGTGAATGAAAACCACATGGTTTATAAATTACAGAGCAAGACCCTGAAAGTGCACAGGGAAGATAAATTGAAACCCTGCTCTCAACCTAACCTATTTGACGCCAAATGTAACACAGAACTGTGATGCCTGTGATGCTCTTTTCAGTGATGAGCATGTGCTTGTGTACAGGGCAAAGGGCAAAGACTGAGGAAAGAGACCTGGATTACAATAATGGTTCCTAGGTCATTTCTGCACTGATAATAATGTAGGGTTTAGGCTGGATAACATGGTTTAAGAATGAAGTTCTATTTGAGATTTAATGTGTGTGTGTTTTTGAATAAAATAGGTAAATTTGTTACAGAGTAGCTTTAGTCTGCATGGATTTCCAGATACGATTCTTAAATTAATCAAAATAATTATTGTTCTTAGTAAATTTGCTTTTGTAGCAAAGTTTTAGTGAATAAAGGAAATGATCAGGTGGCCTACCAATATCTTGTTCATGAACATTCATGTGAGGATCCTTAAAGCTAGTACAGGTCAGAGAGGTAGCTTGGGTTAGGGGAAGAACTTTCTACTTCAGCTTATAGGGAAGTAACTGAGGAGATGGTTACCAAGCAACAGTTGTTCTGTTCCAGGGAAGTCCTGGATGACACCAGCCAACCCTGCTCATTCAGGTTGAGGGTAATGTGGGTGTGGTGAGGATATGAGTTGCATTGCTATGAGGGAATGATAGTGTTGGCACACCTAGGTTTTGAGTTTGGATGTCTGGACAACTATACTCAAGGACCAATCTTTCTAAGATATACCCAATCCTACCTATGAGACTAGGAAAAAAGAATCAGTAGCTAGAACTTTGACTTTTTTCCCCCCTAAAGCTATGTGGCTTTGAGAAAATGTAGATATTTGTGGTCATAGGAAAATCTTCACCACGCCATTGGCCATCTATTGTTGAGAAGGAGTGATTATTTTAAAAGATAGGTCTGCTAAATGGGGGATATCTTACTGGGAAGACCTGGGCTATAGTCTACAATATAACTATACAATAGCAACCAGAAATGCTGTTTGATCATGTGTACATCTTGCCAGCTCCCCTGGACTCCTGGAAAAAGTATTTCTTTGTGCTAGGAGACAGGTGGCTGGTTATACTACAGGAAAGAGTAAGTCACAGTTCATATACATCTCCAAATTGTTAAGAGAACCAGAATTATATTACATAATTCTAGTTATTTGGGTGCTTCAAAAATAATCTCCAGTACCTTTAAGGTAGCATTACATAGTAGAATACTGGGTCAGGACTTGTGAGACCTGACTTCATGTCCTAGTGAACTCCTATTCATGAATGAGCTCTGACCTTTAGTCAGTCATGTTAAGGGAGCTTTTCATCCCTAGTTTTTGTGTAAAATGAAAACAATAATATCCACTTAATTCACAATGAAGAAATACATATAACAGTACTTTGGGTGATAATACAGATCTCCTGGAGAGGGGCACTTCCATTGGAGAGGACCCCTTGGAGGACACTTGGGAAGGAAACTATAGGCTGCCAAACCAATCAGTACCACTTCAAATTCATGGTCAGTTGCTCCTTTGAGAATATTTAATGAACAGAAATGGATTTCATAGATGAAAAAGCAATATAGCTCAGGTAACAAGTTGGTAGTTCAAATTATTGAAATTTATTTGGGCAACTTTTTCTAAAATTAAAGATTTGGTTCCCTCATTAGAGCAATAAAGTCCTCTGAAATTCTAAAGGAAGGCCGAGTTAAATTTTAGCTGTTAAGAATGGCTTATGGGGCCTCCCCGGTGGCGCAGCGGTTAAGCGCTGCGCTGTGGAGCTGTCGGCAGCGGCGACGTGAGTTCGACACCCGGCTGGGGAGAATCCCACATGGTGCGGCAGACTCTCCTGCCTTGCCCGCTGCTCCCCTCAGCAGTGTATTTCTGATCTGCCTGTTCTGCTCCCCACTCTGTCTCTGGTGAACCCTCTCACCGCCCCACGCCTCTGGCCTGTGCCCCAGCTTGTATGTATAAATAAAAAATAAATCTTAAAAAAAAGATAAAAATATATTAAAAAAAAAAGAAAGGCTTATGACAGACCCTTTTAGCATTGAATATGTGAAAATTATGTATATGCACACATAGTTAATGGATAACACTTACATAGCTAGGATATAGTGTATATAGACTCCTTTAATTTTTATGGATATGGAGTTTTGAAGTCATAATATTGGATTTTAACATTATGTTGGCTGTATTTGTGGTTTATTTTGGTCAAGATCTTCATACCGTTGTCCACTGGGGAAATGATTTAATTTCTAATAATTCAATTTATGATTATTTTCCCCTAGGAACTCACTGATATGATAATGCTAGCCCAAGTATTTCTGGCTAGCACTACTTCATGAAATTATAGCATTTGACAAATTTCTCTTCTACTCTGTGAAGAAGTACTTTCATAAGAGTTTGAAAGGTGCCAATTAGATTGTAGGAAACAGTTCCTGTCAATCTTAGTCTGTCAGTGTACGTTTGGTAAGATGCCCCCCCTACCCCCTCCTCAGCTATAATATTTCTAGGATGAAAGTTCCGATTTTTTTTGTTTGTTTATTTGAACTTAGCTAGAAGTAGTTATTTCATCAAAGAATCAAAATTTCTTCTATCATGTAATTGTCCCCTTTCTGGGGCTTTTCAGGATCTGAGATGGGGTAAGCAGAGCAGTATGTAATGGTGGATCAACTCTAGTTCAGAGGAAGCTATTTTCTGCTTTGGTTTCATACTCTTAGGAGGAAGAGTACTGAGGGGGAAAGAGTGCAGATTTATAGTCAGAAATCCTGGGTTTCATGGCTTTGCCCTGCCCTTTATTAGCTGTTCAAGCCTGAACCTATGACTCGATGTCCAGTTGTTTGTTAATCTCTAAGATGGGCATGTTCATTTATCTCATTTATCCACTTAAAACTAAATTGAATGTCCCAGAGTGGGCCTTGAGTACCACTGCAGTGACCCTTTGTTATTTTCTCAAGAGTGAGAGTGTTCGTTAGGTCAGGAAGTCATAAAGGCAGGAACCTTTGTGTTGCCTTTTCCCTTCCTCTCAGCACTTCACAAATGCACAGGGTATCCCACCTGCAGTTGTTTGCACAGATGAGGGCTCTGTCCATTGGTGCCAAAGCCACAGCTTGACCTTGCCTAAGTTTGTAACTGAGATGAAGGAGCAAAGCTTGCTTATCAAGGGGAAGATAGCACAAATCTAAAAAGAAGTTATACTGAAGACAGAATTAAGATTAAAAACTATGTTGACAAGCTATGGCCCTGGATTGGAAACAAGATAAATTTAAGTGAGATAAGGAAAAGTTTCCTCATTTAAGTTTAATATTTAATAATAACTAACTTTATTGAACGCATGTTTATTAGCCACTCTGCTAACTATATGTGTTGTATAATTTTTATGACAGATGAGGAAGATACCATTATTAAAAAGACGGAGAAATTTAAAGTAACCTGTCCAAGATTTCTTAGTGATTAGGTGGTGGAGCCAGAATTTCACCCCCGAGCGTTCCAAAGCACACACTCTTAACTGCTATGGGCCTCAGAATAATGGTCCCTCCCAAAGATGTCTACATCCTAAGCCCCGGAACCCATAAATATGTAACCTTTATGTTTATAAGTGTAAGCTATTGACCTTTAGACAGGGAGAGTATGCTGGTAGTTCAGGCCCAATATCCTGAACTTATCACAATAAGTCCTTGAAAGTGAGATACCTTCCTCACAAGCCAAGACCAAAGGTAAAGAATGTGGATGGTCTCTAGAAGGTGGGAACAGCAGTCAGTTAACAACCTTGACGTAAAGTGCTACAACTACAATGAACTGAATTCTACCCACAACCTAAATGGGCAAGGAAATGAATTTTACTTAGAACTTCAAAAAAGGAACATAGTCTTGTGGACACCTTGATTTACCCAAGTGAGACAAGATTGAATTTCTGGTCTGTGGAATTTTATAGCTTCATAGTGCTGCAACTTAACCCCTTGCGCCTCCAGGGAGGCCCACAGTTGTATGTTTAAGCCACTAAATCTGGGATAATTTGATATGGCAGGAATAGAAAACGAATACAGTTGCATTATTTTTCCAACAGACACCTGGTTGGGCAGCTTTTATTGACCCCGGTCTAAATATGAAAATGAAATAAAGACAGAGAAGCATTTTTTTTTTTCAGATCATGTCTTACTGTTTTATAGATTGACCACAGTATTTCTGGAATATCCTGTCAATTCTGAATGCTATATTTTGAAAGTCGTTAGCAAATTAAAGTGAATCAAGCATAAGAGTGATGCCCCGAGTGGAATGATGAGACTAGGATTCACAAGCTTTTAATTTTTTGGAAATATTTTTTCCCATGAACTTAGCTTTGTCTTAATATCTTCTGAGAGTAATGATATATTTCATCAGTGCATATAATAGATTTTTCTTTTTGGTTTGTTAGTTTTTCCTTATTTCAAAGATAATCAGACAAAATTCAAACATCATCAAAATATAAAGCAGGCCATAAAAGTCAACTGTAGGGGCCTCCCTGATGGGGCAGTGGGTTAAGCACAGCACTATGAAGCTATCCAGAGCCACTGCAGCACTAGTAAGATACCCGGCCAGGGAGCTTCCCATATGGCACAGCAGACCTCTCCTGCCTCACCCGCTGCTCCCTTCAGCAGTGTGCTTCAGTTGATCTGCCTGTTCTGCTCCCCACTCTGTTTCTGGTGAATCCTCTCACCACCCCACACCTCTGGCCTACGCTCCAGCTTGTATGCATAAATAAATAAATCTTAAAAAAAAAAAAAAGTCCACTGTAATCCTAAATCCTAGCCAATATAGTCTGCAGAATTTTCTTCCAACATTTTGTTTGTATGTATATTAACCTATCTCATTATGGGTGCATTTTTTGAGTAAAAAAACAAATTAGAAGATTTCTATATTATGAATATTGACTTGAAAGACAAAGTCCAAGATTTAAAAATATTTTTCTATTCATTGCTGGCTGAAATCAATATTATAAAAATATTTTTAAGAGCTTTGGGAATTTATTTTTGTTTATTGTGTCAAGGATCTAATATAAAATTTTTTCTGTGTACAAAACCAATTATTTTAATACCACTTTCTGAATAATCCTGCCCACGTATTAACTTTTACCATATATACTAAATCTCCATAATGTTTGTGTCTGGTTTTGTGTTCTCTAATCTGTTTCACTTATCATCTATTCCTGGACCAGTGCCAGGCATTCTAATCTCGTATCTGAAAGTTAAGTCACCTCACTCACCTTATTTTTACAACTTTTCTTGCTTATTGTCAAGTAAGTATTTTTCTAGATTAATTTAGGGATCAACATGTCAAGTTAAAAAAAAACTGTTTAAAATTTTCATTAGAATCATATCAGAGTTGGGCCTCCCCAGTGGCGCAGCGGTTAAGCGCTGAGCTGCGGAGCTGTAGGCAGCGACGACGCGAGTTCGACGCCCGGCCAGGGAGAATCCCACATGGCATGGCTGACCTCTCCTGCCTTGCCCGCTGCTCCCCTCAGCAGTGTATTTCTGATCTGCCTGTTCTGCTGCCCGCTCTGTTTCTGGTGAACCCTCTCGCCGCCCCCACGCCTCTGTCCTGCACCCCAGCTTGTATATATGAATAAAAAATAAATCTTTAAAAAAAAAAAAAGAATCATATCAGAGTTAGGGGCTCCCTGGTAGTGCAAGGGGTTAAGTCTCAACCTATGAAGCTGTCAGCAGCCACTGCAGCATGAGTTTGATCCCTGGACGGGGAGCTTCCCACATGGCGCAGCAGACCTCTCCTGTCTCGCCCACTGCTCCCCTCAGCAGTGTACTTCAGTAGATCTGCCTGTTCTGCTCCCCACTCTGTCTCTGGTGAATCCTCTCACCACCAACCCCACACCTCTGGCCTACACCCCAGCTCTTGTATGCATAAAAAAATCAATCTTTTTTTTTTAAAAGAATTACATCAGATTTAGACATTAATTCGAGAAGAATCAATATATAATATACATATATATTTTATAGTTTTAATTCTATTCAGTTATCGGTAATCATTCAGAAATTGACCTATTTCCCATTAAAGGAGACAGGAAAGCATGGCGGCTAAATAAATGGCCTTTGCAATCTGATAAGATTTGTGTGAGTACCAGCATCAGCGCTTATTAGCTGTGTGGTAGTGGGTGTGCATTTAATATCTCTTAAGTCTATTTTAAGTCTCTTAAGTCTATTTTAAGTCTATTTAAGTCTCTTAAGTCCTATTTTACTCGGAGGTAAAATAGGAATATCGATAGAGTTGCTAGAAGGTTTAAATGAGGCAATACATTGATAGCACATGGTAAGTCTCAACAGTCATTATGGCTGTTGTTACGGTCACTGTTACCCTTATTGGCCGGGCAGTGGATGCACCTTGCTACGCCTGCAACGGTTGGAGAGGTGCAGCCTGCGTTTCAGAGAAGACTGTCTCCTGGAAAGCAGAACAAACATCTCTTCCCTACCCTGGCGGATGACTCACTGACGCTTGGTAAACAGCTTCTTTTGCTCTCCTATTCCCTGACAGCGCCTTAGAAGTCTTTGGCAGAGCTGCTTTCACATTTTGCTATGAAGCCTTGGGTCTGGTTGCTATGGAGTGGAAAGTTGAAGAGAGGGACTAGGAAGAGAATCTCCAGTGTTTTGTATTCAACTGTTTTTTTTTTCTGGTTACATTTTATTTCTTATCCCAGTAATTGTAAGAAGGCAAGATTTTCTTGGCAACATAATTAGTGGTACCCAAAAGAGGAAGATGGTTTCTTTTGGAAGATCCCTGCTGTTTTCTTAGCAGGTAGGAGTTCCTGTGCTCTGCCCAGGCTGTGGGCTGTTGTGTTCTTCCTGGGTTCCTCTTTTCCATTATGAGACAGGAAACAAAATACCCAAAGGAAACTACTGGTAGTTCTGCCCCTACTTGTACTCATCAGGAAGCGGGGAGATGGTTTGTGTTTTGTTATTTTGATTTGTTTTCTTTGTTCTCTGTCCTTCCTTTCTGTATCATTATTACCTATGTATTTTTGAAAATTCAAAATATGCCATTTGATAAGACTGATAAATATTTGAAAGGGCTATCCTAAAAACTCTGGGACTTACCTTCTGCAGGGTCTGAGCAGTTCCAAAAGACTACCTGTGAGGAATTAGAAAGGGCACCCCACGTGTGTCCTGCTTTATTTCATATAAGGCTCAAAGTCAATTTTACCTTGAAGCTAAAAGAAATTAAGCTTCAGCCCCCCTTCCTTGCTGGGGGCTGGCCCTTTCTAAGGCTCTTGGGAAGGACTTATGGATGTGTTCATACCTTTTTGTATACATGGCAAAGATATTTTTGCATTGCTTTCCATTAAAGATAATCTCAAAAATTATATAAGCTTAGTGCCCTACAACTGTGAATTCACTTCTGACAATGGGTTCCTTTCCGGCTAAGCCTGGCAGATTTCACTTTGACATTGGCAGATAGTAGGTATTCTCAGCTCCAGGCCAGGGCACACTGGAAAGCTGCCGATTATGTGAGAATGCAAGGAGAAAGTAGTATTCACTGCCCAATTAACTGGATACAGAGAAAACTCCAGGCTGGCCCAAGACCAGACCTCTTGGGGGAAAAACAGTTTGTAGAAACTATGCTGCAAAGAGTCTCTTTCTACTGGGTGGCAGCAAGTGACACTAAGCAGTTGCCTGTTTAAAAATCTTTCAAAAAAACAAATGATCTATTTTTTTCAGTCCTGCCTGAATAAAAGCACTATGCCTGTGTGCTGTGCTCCAACTACGGCCAAGCCCTGGTCTGTGCCCCGCTGTGGAGCGAGCCCTGGGGTGCTAGACTCAGCCACCCTGAGAAGTGGCATTGACTCTGGCCAAGTTATTAATCCATCTAAGTCTCACTTTGTTTATCGTTTGAATGAGGCAGCTTTGCTCTGAAACTTGCATAATTTTATGGCACAGAGGAAGAGTTTAAATGATTTCTGTAGAGATACTAGGGTATTTCTGTGGGAAAACATGATGCACGTATTGAGAGAAAGATTGACATGTGCACCATATGGGATTAGGACACCAAAAATGATATCCTCCTGCTCAGTAAATGTGCCAAAGATGAGCCTCTTGTCCCCCAAACTGTCTTCCTTTTAACAAATGAGAAGACATTATGAGCAATTCCAAAATTAAAAGAATGTTCGTGTCATGTCAAATGTGTGACGTGTGTAGGCAGTGATGTGTAGGTTCTAGGAAGGAGATTTGTATTTAACCAGTAGTCTTTGTTATTTTGGAGATGACAACTAAAGCAAAACTAACCCAGATGAAACAATTAGCAAACAAAGGGGATAAATTATACTACAATATATAGTTGATGATGAGCTGATTTAGTAAATTATGATGCATTCATCCTATAGTAAAGGATATCAAATTTTGATTTGGAAACGTGTAGAAGCCTTAAATGAACATAAGCAATGGTAGATTATATCAAGAGTACAGTATTTTTTAAGGTAAATAGGTGATTTTGTTTGTATAAGTACAGAAAAAGTACGGATCATACACACCAACATTCTGATACCAGCTACTCTGAGAGGGTACATAAGCAATGAACATAAGCAGTGGTAGATTTTATCAAGAGTACAACGATATTTTTTAAGGTAAATAGGTGATTCTGTTTGTATAAATACAGAAAAAGTACAGCTCATACACACCAACATTCTGATACCAGCTACTCTGAGAGGGTGGGGCTGGACAGAGGAGGAAGAGATAATTTTTTTTAATCTTTCTGTCACTCATTTTGTTTAAATTATTACAATCAGTGTATACTATTATTTTTAAAGCTGTTTTTGTAAAACAAAACAAAACAAAACAAAATTCCATAATCTTTTTTCCTCAGACCTTACTAGTCTGTAAGTATATCTTGGAGCGTATCATCATTATGTACTCTCCAGTACCCTCTAAAATTTACCCAGTGATTTTGGAGCCAGCTCTCTCCTATTTTGGGTGGGGTCTTAGCACAAGAAGAAGAAAATGCCCTATCGGAGAGGGCACTATTTGCACTCAGTGTTCTGCCAGAGCTACAAGATGGCGCCATCTTCCTCAGTTTCCCCAAACCTCAGAAGCCCTTAGGTTCTCAGGAAGGAGGAATGCCTTCCCTCCCCTCCCTCTATCACAGTTCACTGGGTGGTCACCAGGGTGGGCCAGCTTGGGCTCCTTTGTGCTTGGGTGATTCTACTAGAAGTCACACACTTCTCAGGAAATGCCTGGGCCCTTCTACCAGGGGCCAGCTTCTGGGCCATGTCTGCATAAAATGGAGGGCTAAATTGTGTGTCGGGGCAGAAATTCAGCAAAGGAAAACACCTGGGGTCCAACCAAAGGAGGGATGGAGATATGGGACATCAAATGTATGAACCACAACACCAGCAAAAAGAGTGTGGGGGGAGAGACACACACAGACACATACAGATGGGGGGGGGGAACTCTCAGGTAGACCAGAGCAAGGGCATTGAAGGCAGAGACCTAGAAGTTTTCACCCTGCCATATACTTTCCCAGGGATTGTGGAGAAGGTCATTTACATCCCTGCACTTTTAGTACTCGACAGCTGGTGAGCATTTACTCATTGCCTGAATGAGCCAGCAGTGTGAGGGCTTCTCAGAGGATGGGCTGACTACGGCAGAGCACTTGTTTGGAAAGCACAGGAGAGTAAGGGCATGTTGGTGAAGTGGAGACGCATGAGGAGATGTTTGAATTCCAGGGTACCTTACCCTCATGACCAACTGGAATTCAGGAAAGATACAGACTTTAGGATCTGTCCCTGTGTAAGATGACCTAAGTGTGAAGGGCACACTAGAGGCCAGACCTGGGACACACGGGGCAATCTACCATGCAGATTGCGTCACACCCTCACAGACAACGTGCTGTCCCAGCTGGGCTATGGATGCATGCCACACAGTGTGAAAGTTTAAGGAACATTCTATGCAGACAATGGTTTCCTCCTGGAAGAATTGCATGTATATCCTAAAACATTCAAATGTCTGGAGAAGTGATTTCCTTTTTAAAATAAACCATATCCTGCTTTGAGTGCAGGGATCTGACGAATCAGGAGAAATATCCTTCCCTGCAGCCTGGTTTGGTCAGGGCGGATAAAAAGAGTCCTCTCTCCATCCCTACTGGGAGGGAGCCAGTGGTTGGACACAATGTTCCTTTCCTGAGAGAGAACACATCTTTTGAGAAATAGAAATACTTTTCCAGTAAAGAAACTGCTGCTCCAAATTTTTCATAACTAATTCATTTCCAATTCCTGTGTCAAATACTGGTGAGGAAAAGATTCTCAATGTCATGGAAATCTATGGACTAATGAATACAACAGACTGTGCATGAGGCAATATTAAATAAACATTGGAGCTAAAAAACACAGTATAATCATAAAGTATAAAGCAACGAAATGTTTTGAGATCAAGGGTTTGTTTTAAAATAACTCAACTGCCTGGGGAATGGGGCATGAGGGAGGAGACACGGGGTACAGACAAAACAGAATTGGTCATTTGTTGATAATCATCGAATGGCTTCATCACACGGGGTTCATTATACAATTTTTCTCTACTATTGTGAACATTTTAAAATTTATATAAAAAGTCAATAAAATCCCCCTAGGGTGTGACTTTCTCTTGTTTGATTGCAAGATGTTTCTAAAAATTAATGTTTTAATAGAAGTTGCATACTGAAATATAAAGTACAGCTAACATTATTGGTACTCACCATGCGTTAGGCATATATATACATACACATATAGTTGTATATATTATGTACACGTATAATCATATAATTATATGATTTTTATATAATCATAAGAATATAATATGAATTATAATATTCATATAATCATATGACTTATATGACTTTTATATGTACATATAATTTAATTGTACCTGTATTAAATAAACGCACGTAGGTGTCAGTTTAAATCCTGTCAGTACCCCCAAGGTAAGTTCTATGTAAATGATCTGCATTTGTAGATGAGGCAGTGAGGCCATATGGAGGATAAATAATGTGCACAAGGTCACTAAGTAGGATTTGACCTCCTTTAGAGTCTAGAACCCACGCTCCTGGACAGCGCCCTCTTGCTGCCTGTATTCATGCTGTTCTGTGCTACTCCATTGTCACCAACAAATAACCTTATCATAGTTTATTTTTTATTTTGAAGTTGTTTTTGGGAGTGGTGCGTGGAGAGAAAATTCTTTTACACGACTGTTCAGCCATCCTGCTGAGGCTACCTACCCACTACCCCCCCGCCCCCCGCACCGAGGGGCTGTGGCTGAGCCCCTAGCAGCGGCGTGCGGGCAGGCGCGTGGCGCCACCTGGTGGCCCGAAAACCTTGAGCGGGCGCGGGACCACGGGGGCGCGGTGCGCGGCCCTGGGAGGTCGGATCCCGGCGCTCCGGCCGGTGGGTGTCGCCCTCCGCCCGCCGGCCTGGCCCTTCCGGGGGGCGGAGCAAAGGAGTCTCGAGTCCTCGCAGTTGCAAGCGCGGGGCAGGTGCGCCTGTGACCCTTGTCTGGAGCAGGCACCTGAGGGTGGGGCAGTTGGGGTCCGACCAGGGGGCCCGCTGCTGCCGCCTTGCCCACCCCAGGCAGGGCTCACCTTTGAGGAAGTGGGAATTAAGGTGAGGAGCGGAGGATTTTGTCTGAGGACCTAAAATGAGCTTGTTAACATTTCTAAGTACTTAAAATTCGTGTATTTATGTATTTAGTGTATGTATATTCCCTTGTATCCTCAGGTCTTTCCAGGAAGGTGTAATGCTGGAACTGCAACACGTTATTTTTTTTTCTCTCAACAGTCATCGTAAGCTTGAGAAAAACACAGGTGTTGGTGGGCCCGGAGCCCCGCCCACCTGGGTGTGGAAGAGCATCAGAGCAGCCTGGAGGCCCCCGCACCAGGCTGCCCGCCCTGATGCTGGCGGGAAGATCTGTCCCCCGCTGCCGGAGGAAGGTGGCACAATTGTAGAGACAAAGTATTGGGGGGTCCTGGCAGAGGTCAGTGCTCCCGCGGGGGCTGCCCCCCATCAGAGCAGCGTCCTAAGCCGGCCAAGAAGATGGCTGAGGCCTGTGGAACTTTCTGCCCGCCCAAGGCGAGGCTGTAGGGCCTCCCTGGCTACCAGGTCCTGAAGGCAACGCCACGGCACTTCCTCGCTTGGCTTTGGGCCGTGCTGCGAGGGGCCAAGCACATCTCGAAGGCGGCAGCTCCGTCTCCAGCATGCGGGCCAGGGCCTCGCCGCCGTTCTCTGCGCCTCCGGCTATGTGCAGTGGGCCCTGGGTGCGCTGAGGGCCGGAACCGCTCCAGGAAAGGCCTCGCTCCTCGTCTAGACCTGACAGAGATACAGGTAATGAGGGCCACGTCTGTGGAGCCTTCCCTGGGGAAGAACTAGCCTGGCGTGGGTTTCCTTTGCGAGTACCGTGTTATTGGGCCCAAGTCTCTCTCTCTGGGAGGAGGCAGGGTCCTGTTTGAAGGCTCAGCTTACGCATTATGTCACGCCCTTAAGGAAGGGGAACATTTCTTAAATCCCAATCTGGGATCTAAGCAGGGAAAACTTGGGTGGGCTGCAGAGTGAGTGGTCTCACTTTGTGCAGGGGTCCAGGATGTCAGGATTGCCAATGAGGGGACTTTTGGGGATGACCTTCCATGTCAAAATGAGGAACCCAAGGAGGGTGTTGATCCTTTGGGCAGGGATGTAGGTCTTGCAGATACTGAGTCATCGGCTCAGAGCCTGTGTACTCCGAGGACAAGTGAGCTGTGTTGGAGCCAACCCCCAAACTGGCAAAGCCACGGGGGCTTAGCAGGGTCACGAGAAAGTCGGTGACCTCGGAAGGGGTGATGCCCACGTTCGACCGGGCTGTGACAGAGACTGCAGCGCCGGGGTGCCAGTGTGGTGCTCACTTGGTAACTGAAGTGTGAGAATCCAAAGCCAGGGTTATAATCAGGGCTCCTGAGATAGTCATTCCTTTCTCTTTGACTTCTCCTTCTAATACTAAACCTTGCCGGATCTGAGTTTAGTTTATTGGGGAAAATTTTTTCCTTGGAATCCATGGCTTCTATATGAGCTAATAGAGCCACTGGTTCAACGAGGCAGACGCAGAGTTTACATGTGTTAGCAGCAGCGCAGTGCCCGGCCGAGGGAGAGCGCCATCTCGTCCTGTACACACTCTTTGCTGCTTGTGGGCTCTTCCTCTGTTGGAAGGAGATGAAGCGGGGTAGGTCTTGGCCAGCCCTTCCAGGGGAATGAGCTTTAAGCGCTTCTTTTCCTTGGAGCCCAAATCCAGGCCAGGGGCAGCCTTTTTGATCCCTTTATCTGACCTTTTTTCTTAGTTGAGAGGAAGGCCTAGGCCAAGGAACTGTAGATTTCTCTCAAAACTGAAGAGAGTTCTAGCAGATCACTTCTTACCTCCTTTGCCTGTCTTCACTTTGGTCCTGCTGGTAAGGGCAGAGCCACGTCACACATAGGAGGGAACTCCCATCCTTTCAAAAAGACCAGAAGCATATTGTTCCAGGGCGGAGATCGTGGTAAGGAGAGTGGAAGAGGCCCAAAGGACATTTGCCCAGCTCTGTATTCTTGAGCTGGCCCTAGTTGCCTCCCATCCTAGAGTAGATTAAGTGAACCCCCAACTTCCCCTTGTGTCTAAAGAGTGCCAAAAGTCCAGTCAAGTCCCTCTAGAAAGATGTGTGGTCCACTAGCACACAGGTAGTTGAAAGGGCATCCTTAGTTAGTTTTGGGTGTTTGGTTTCTGGGTCAATCACTCTTTAAGTATAGAATATGAGAGAGAAAGCAACTTTTCTGTGTAGGACTAAAAGGCAAAATTGGGACCTTGGTATAATTATCGTGAGCAGATTTTTGCTGCCATGTAAAAACTAGCTCCCCCGGGGACATTCACGAAGGTGCTGCTGGCCCTTTGGCCTTGTCCTGGGAAGGCACATCTGGCTGGAAGGCTGCTCTTTCCTGCAGTGGGGCTTTCTGGGACAGGCCTGTTTCAGTAGTCTGCCTGTGACGGTCACTCTAAACAGTCACTTTGCAGAAACTGTAGTATACGTCCCTTCACTCCAGACCCCCCAGAAGGCCTCTTGCTTTTGGAAACAGAAAAGGATTCTTCATTGAATGACAGCCTGACTTGTCATCAGCTATGGGCAAGGGGTTAGAGTTTCACCCAGCTCTGAAGGTCTGGAACGCCACATTTTTCAGGCGAGATCAAGTAATCCCTAGGGCAGTAGTTGCAGAATAGGAGCTAGAACCACGATCCCTCTTCTCCTTGGGTTATTCAAGACTTTTAGGGATTCTGCCTCAGAAGGGGCAAGGATCATCTCTTGGTAGGGAACAGGCTTCCTTTTTTTAGCTCCACCTGCTCCGCACGGCGTGTCTTCGCTCATCCTCCACTCCGCTGACACGTCTCCACAGCGACAGCTTTTATCTGTTCCTTCAGGATTCTCCTGTTGCAGTGTGAGATGAGAGCTCACTGCTGGGTGGAGCTGGGGTTTTTCTGGAGATGAGCTCTTGTCTGTGTGTACAGCCGCCTCTGGCAAGGACAGGGCCTGCTGTATATCATCTGGTGTCCCTGAGCTACTTGTGTATTTGGAGGCTGCTGTTGCCTAGAGGCTGTAAGTCCTTGAGGGCAAGGGACATGGCATCGTTACTCTGAATCTCCAGGCAGATAATAAGCTGTTCTGCCCTTTGGGCATTTGACAGGTATTTGGGATTTGCTTTTTTTCTTCTCCCACGGGAAATCTCAAGATTCCATCATCCAGGGAGCGAGTTCCACCTTGTTGCTCCTCCTCTGAGCTCTGCTTCGGGAGATAAGGCTTCAGAGGTTCAGAGGGGAGTGTGTCTTCCTACATACTGTTTTAAACTTAATGTGTTTATTTGAGTATTAGATGCCATGGTGACAGGTGCCATAGAAATAGACCAGCGAGGTGGCCCAGAGAAAGGGAGGCCCCAAAGCACAGGGGGCTAAAGGCAGTGTTTTAGTGAGGCCGATGTTGGTGTCAGCAGGCAGCATTATCTATCAGGTCCTCCGCATGCAGGCTCTCTCCCTGGGGACGCAAATGCTGTCTGCTGCCTTATGCCCCTTTCTCTGCCTCTCGAGAGGAGCACTGCGGCCTTCAGCATGTAAAGATACACATCGGTGTCACGACTTCTTATGGTTGTGGGTCAGATGACACTTTTCCATGCCCCTTCACACATTACGTCCTCATCTGGTCCTGTGTCGGGGCAGCTCGTATTCACCTCTGCTTTTCTGATGAATTTGAGGTGCAGAAACTAACTTGTCCAAAGTCACCTGGTAAATGAGTGGCCAAAGCAAAATCGTAGCTGTTTCCTTGAGAAGCCTTTTTCTGCTCTGGTCAAGTTTGTGCAGGACGGGAATCCAGGGCAGGCTGGACAGACAGTTGGTCTGTATCGGGCAGTGTCTTTTAGGTTAGAGTGATCCGGGCACAGAGAAACAGCTCTCAGCTTCATCTGCTGTTGCTGACCCAGCGCTGGTCCCAAAAATGCCCACACTGTCTGCACCCCTCCTCAAGGCATCCCGGGACAGACGGAGAGCTACTGAGCCAAAGTTGATGTGTAAGAGTCCTGGGCCTGTTGATCTGTTCCAGCCTCATTTCTATGACGCCCTTCATGTGTGTCCGTGCACTCAGCAGTGTCCCCAACAAGTCGTGCCACTGCTCGTTGCTGGGCCTTTGTTCTGCGGGCCCACCCCCTAGAGTGCCTTTTGATTCCCTTGCCCTCTCATGCCACCATGAGCCTACTTTGCCAAATGTGACCTGTCCTCGGAGGTCCAGTTCTGAGGCCTTCCCCCAGATGTTCCCTGGTTGTCTGTTATTGAACGTGATCTCTTCTTCATACTGCCTGTGACACCAATAGCTAAGCCAGGGTTCAGTGGTGAGGATCAAAGATCTTTACCCCAGGAAGTCCCCAGAATTCTGGGTCAGCCAGGCTCCTCACCCCTTAGAGGAGGGAGTCAGAATGGGCTCCAGAATCACCCATCCAAGCTGCTGTGCCCTCCCCCATCAGTACAATGTAAGAAGAGGCTTGAGAAGGAGAGAGATTATTCACTGCCCTTCTCGAAGCCAAGAAAGGGAGTGGAACCTCAGACAGTTGGAAGAACACAGAGGTGTCTGCAAAAGGTGACCTGGGCTCTGTGCTCACTGACTGGTGGCTTGCATGGCCTGCAGACTTCTGGGTCTGCCTTTGTGGTGCAGAACAGGGGCAGGAAGAGGCCAGGGAGGAGGTGGGGATGGGGTACTGCCGCCTCGAGGCCTTGAGTTCTCATCCTGAGAGGTCTAGAAGATGGGTCTGTGAAACCTGTGAGGTGAGGAGACACCTGCCCTTTACCCCTTCCTCTTCCTGCCCCACCATACTCTGGAGGGGCTGGCCTGGAGTTGGGGAGAGGGCTTTGGGTCAAGAGATCAAGTCTAAGCTGGAGCCACCCACGTATGATTGAGCAGGTGGAGGTGAGACTTGAAATTTTAGGATGAACAGGACTCAGTCTTGAATCTGAAGTAATCGAAGGTGACTGTGAAACTATGGAATATGGCAAGAAATGGTGAGGGGACCCGCTAGGGCAGATTGCCTGGACTAATTGGCAATTATAGAACCGAAAATCATGTTTTTACCCCCTAACTAGTTGAGGCATTCAATAAGTTGTTTGGAATTAATTTTGCATCTGCCTTATCTCTCTTTTTAAATTTATAGAGCACACCATAAATTTACTATCTTTATGTTTCTAAGTTCCTCATATACATTAAATCTTCTGGCATTTATTTTTTGACTGGCTTATTTCACTCTTTTTAAGGTTTATCCATTTTGTAGCATGTGTCTGAATTTACTTCTTTTTAAAGACAGGCTAATATTCCATTGCCTGTATATACACCACATTTTATTTATCCATTTATCTGTTACAGATATTTGGTTTGCTTCGTCTCTTGGCTATTGAGAACAGTGCTGTGAACACGGGTGCACGTAACTCTTCAAGACCCTGTGTTCAGCTCTTTCGGATCTCTGCCCGGAAGTGGAGTTGCCTTAGTTTATTTGGGCTGCTGTAATAGAATGCCATAAACTGGGTGACCTATAATAAGCTATGGAAATTTATTTCTCACAGACCTGGAGGCCGGGAAGTCCAGGATAAAGGGACTAGCAGATTCAGGGTCTGCTGAGCATCTGTTCATGGATGGCTGGTTTGAGCTGTGTCCTCACAGGCAGAGGGGTGAGGGAGCTCTCTGGGGCCTCTTTAATGAGGGCGCTGACCCCACTCATAGCTCTGCCCTCATGACTTAACCACCTCTCAGAGGCCCCAGCTCTACGTGCTGCCACATTGGGCGTTAGGGATTCAGCATATGAATTTGGGGCAACACAAGCATTTTTTTTTCAGTGCATGGATTATATGGTAATACTATTTTAGTTTTTTGAGAAAACTCTAACCTGTTTTCCATAAAGGGTTCCTATTTTTCTGCATCAGAGCGGGGACAAGGGCGCTTGCTTGCTGGAGGGGGCTAGAGGTGGTGTCTCCATCTATTGTGTTTTATTTCCCCACTGACGTGCTCACTATTTAAAGGTTCAAAATTAATTCTGGACAGTTTGTTAAAGAATCTCAATAAACTTTATGTCCCTTGGAAAACTTAAAGGAGACATGTACACAGCTGGTAAATTTATTCTAAAAATTAATGCTTAAAAAAGGATTTGTTATATTAGATAACATATTTCACTTCATATGTACCAGTCACTATTTTAAGCACTTCATATGTATTTAGCTTAATTACTCACGACGGCCCTATGAGGTAGGTAATTTTATCATCCCCTTTTGTAGACAGGGAAACCAAGGCACGTGGAGGCTAAGTTACTGGCCCAAGGTCACAGACTAAAAAGTGGTAGAGCTGGAATTTGAACTACTGCCTGAATTAGAGCCTGTGTCCTCGACCTCTGAGAGTTTGACATTTTGCATGCCAAGAACATTTCTCTACCTCATTCAGTTTGACCAAACAGCATGTGTGTTAGAAGAACATTCATTCCCTTTAAGCCTGCAATTCCTTACTTGGGCCTTCTGAAACATTCACCATTGACTTAGGTATTTGATTAGGACTCGGTGTCCCAGAGCCCTGAGAACATCTGGTCCCCCCGGCCTCTTGAAATCACCACTTTGTGCCATTGCCCAGATGGTGGAAACCTCGTTTAGCACCACATAAACACATAAGAATCCATGCGGGGAAAAAAAAATCTCTGAGAAAGCATTTAGAAAATTCACAGAATCACAGCACCATTATCATATTCAATAAAATTAATAACAATTTCTTCATATCATCTAGTACTAAAGTTCAGTTTTTTCTAATAATTACACAGATTTCTTTTCACAGTTGCATTTGGTTGCAGGTTGCTTAAGTCTTGTCTAATCTGTAGAAGAAGGTCTTCCTTTTCCTTTTATACATTTTATTTGTTGGTGAGACTGGGTCATTGGTCCTATGGAATTATTAGGAAGACTGAGGACTGTCTGTGGTCCTCGCTGTCCCCAGGAGCTGTCCCCCTCGGCGGTCAGTCAGAATGCTGTGTTCAGAGTCCCTGGAGAGGATCCCTCGTCATCTCGACTTGCTGTTAGTTTTATTTGTCTGGGCTTGTTCTGGTTGACTTTTGCTTTTTTAAACGTTTATTTTTAATTTTTTTATATGCAAGAACTGGGGTGTAGGCCAGACATGTGGGGTGGTGAGAAGATTCACCAAAGACAGAATGGGGAGCAGAACAGGCTGATCCACTGAAATACACTCTGAGGGGAGCAGCGGGTGAGACAGGAGGGGTCTGCTGCGCCATGTGGGAAGCTCCCTGGACAGGGATTGAACTTGTGCTGCAGTGGCTGCGGATAGCTTCATAGTGCTGAGACTTAGCCCCTGTGCCACCAGGGAGGCTCCTGGTTGCCTTTTCTAAATATGATTTTGTCCTTTAATGTTACAAAATACATACATGGCTGAAAGTCAAAATTATTAGAAAGATGTAACAGAGAAGGTTCGCTTTCTTGTTTGGCTATTTCCTGACCCCACTGTCAATCTCTTCTCTGCCTTAAAGAGAGCAGATTTTAGTTAGTGTTGGTTTCATCCTTCCATTGTTGTTTGTGTGTGTACTTGTTTTCTTCCTCCTTTTCTAACAAGAAAAGGTAGTGACTGTGCTTACTTTTCTGACCTTGCACTTCTGGGGGGTCGTCCATATTCCTTCCTACAGCTGAATAGTCCTTTGCTGTGTGTACCTTCAGAATTTATCCACCTAATCCCCTCTTGATGGATATCGGATATCTTTCCTGTTACAAATAACCTTGGGCATATGTCATCTCATAATTTTGCAATGGATTTCACAATTTTGCAACAGATAACCTTGCGATGGATGTATAACCTTGAGTGTATATCATTGCAGAATTTTGGTAGATTCCTAAAACTCTGATTGCTGGGTCAAAGGGAAGAGGCACCTGCAATTTTGCTGGAGGTTACAAACTCCTCCTCCACAGAGACTGTACCCGTCAGCGAGGCCTGAGAGGGACTGTTACCCCAGCGATTTACCAGAAGAACATTTTATCAAACATTGGGATTTTTGCTTACTTGAAAGATAAGAAGGAGTATCTGTGTATAGTTTAACGTTGCATTTTCTTTGGGAGTAATAGTGAACTTCCTTTCATTTGCTTTTCTTTTTCTGTGAAATGCATATTCATGTGTCTTGTTCATTTTCCTATCAAGTTATTGGGCTTTTCTTTCTTAAAATTTCTTGAATTGCTAACAATACAAGCATTTTGTTCGTGATCTAGTTTACAGTTATTTCCCCCATCTTTTCATTTGCCTTTTGATTTTACTTAGCATGTTTCTATATTGCCATGGAGTCAAATTTATTAATCTTTTATTATTCTGGACTTGCCTATCCTAGGTTATAAAATATTTCACCTATTTTTTGTGAAATGTTTGTGTGGTTTCATTTTTACGTTTAGATCTTTGACTGCTTAGAATTATCCTGGTGTTTAGCATGAGAAATGAATCCACTTTTATCTTTTTTCCATCTGATTGTCCAATATTATTGTATGTGAATTGTATCACTGTATAGCTATTATAAATCTATATGTTTCAAAGGACATATCCTAACTCTTCCACACTGGCCGACTCTACATGGAATCACGAGTATTTTGTTTTTCCCTCCTATGTGAACAAATAGACCCTGTTCTTTTCTGCTGCCATCAGGAAGACCTTCTTTCTATGCCATATGACTTGGAAGGCTGAGATAATTATTTCTGAGAGGACGTAATATAAACCCAGTAAAAAATATATTTTTTGAAGAAGTTTGTCCATACTTTACACTTAGGCAGTCAACCAGTAAGCATTGAGTTTTTACTGTGTATACCAAATTGTGCTGTGTGCTGGGGGAAATTTAAAAAGAAAGCCTATCATCTGAATATCTAAGCAAGTTGACTAACTTTGAGGGAAGTAGAGGCCATGGAACGAGCCAAATGTGTGGTGTAGACAGGGAGAGTGAAACCGCACAGGAGGGAGAGATCTCCATGGAGAGGGGCAGCCTTGGAGGATTCAGGGAGGAAGTAGTCCTTAAGGATGAAGTGGATGAGACTGACAGGGATTAAACAGGCACTTCCAGGCAAGAACAGTATTGTTAGTAGCAGTGACTGGGAGGCCCCGCCCCCTGTGGGCGTTAGGGGCCAGGTAGGCAGGGCTGCTCAGAGTGTCTGCCTGTTCACTGTGACTAGGGAGCCGCAGTGAGCGTCCTCCTGATGGGAGATGAGGCTGTCTCAGTCCCGGGAACCATCCCAGAGGATGCATCACTCCAGAACCCTTCCCCAAGGAGCTCATTTCTGGTGGCCACTGCTTGCAGGTGCTGAAGCTTGCAGATGCTGAAAGCCCACGAGCAAAAAGACTGTCAAGGTTTGATGTGATGCTCTTAATCATTCCATCCTTGGCTGTCATCCATGGTCTGAGGCCCCTTGAGTCTTCATGGGACCCCACCCGCCCTCTGCAGAGGGGCACACAGCAGCTGCCAGGCAGGCCCGTGGAGGACAAGCGTCTGGGCTTAGACAGCCTCTGAGCATAAATTTTCTTCCTTCTCTTCCTCGAATCAATAAACATTTATGTTGTGGGGTTCAGGGAGAAAGGCAGGCAAGGACAGCCACATCACTGGCACACACCACAGTCCCATTCCTTTGGTGTTAACCTAAGAAAAGACCCCACATTTTCTGTTCATTTTTTTGATTGAGTGTATTGGGGTGGGAGTCTTCTGTGACTCTCCCTCTTCTGAAGTTCCCTGAACCATCCCTCTGGGTTCCCCTGGATTGCAAAGGGTCGCCCTTCACTCCCAGTGCGGGCGGGGAGGCACTGCCCAGCCATCTCCAGAGCAGCTTCTTTAACTGCCTGAGATGATCCATGTACCGCTCCTCCTTGTGTCCAACCCAGGGCCCTTTGCCGTGGCCTTGGAGGGTAATGAACACCCTCCCTCCACAGACTCAGCTTGCTCCCCATTAGGGAGCCCCGGGGTGGGACGGACAGAGCGGACAGAGCCTGGGCCTCAAGTCAGATGGAGCCCTGGCTCCATCACTACCAGCAGAGCAACCTTGTGCAAGTGACACAGCTCTTGAGCCTGTTTCTGCACCTTTGCCTGCTTGTAGTAGGGAGTAAATAACAGGCTCAGTGCTTGGGTCAGGACAGAACACCATGGAAAATAGTTTCTTTGATAGGTTCAAATGCCCCTACATGGAGCCCCGGGTGTTTAGCTCCTTATCCATATCTACCTGTTTCCGCCACTGAGAGTCCCCCTCTTTAAGTGCATTGCTGTCTGCTGAGTTCCCCCAGAAGCCTCTTTTGAGCCTGTACAATGAAAACATTCCTTTGCAGACAAGGTTACCAAGAACTGGGTTCTAGGCCTGAGGAGGCTGCCCCAGGGAGAGAACATCCCCTAGAAGTTGCTGCAGAACAGGAGCAGACAGAGGCGTCTGTGTTTACAGTCTTGATCTCAGTAACCTGATGCCTGTCTCCAGGGGAATTAGCAAAAGCCACCTCCAATTTCAGGATACATATTTCTACCTGGGGTTGAGCTGTCTTCTCTCTCACTGGACCTGTACCACATCCTCCCAGAAATAAGTGGCCCAGCCTCCTTCTGGAATGACCTTTACAGAAAGCATGCCTTCCTGGGTACGGGGCAAGAACTGGGACAATCCATGATGGCGAGACGAGACTCCAGTGAATTAGTCAGGGCACACACTGCTGGTCAGGAGCCAAGTCATTAGTGTTTCTGCTGATTTCCCCCTGGAGCAGTGAAGAACTGTTTTTCTCTCACCTTTACCTTTCTTCTGCATCTGGAAATCCCTTTGACAATCAAGATGGTGGTACATAAAAGCAGGTACCCCATTATCTTCCCATAACCTTATTCAGTGCCTCCATTCCTACCTTGTCCTGGGGCAGCTGCTTTCACACCCCTGTATTCAGGTCATAGCTCTTCCCCACCCCATTTCCCCTGAGGCTGGTTCTAGCCATGGTTTTATGCCTAGAATTTATTTGCATTTATCCTAGAACTTATTTGCCTCAATCACAGCACAAAGTGTTAATGCTAACAAACCAAATTAATTAATGTTTTCAGCCTACATCAGAAAAGACTGGAGGTACTCTGCTTCCCTGCTGAGTTTCCTGTATATGTCCAGACTTTGTGATGTTGGAGAGTTCTCATAAAGCAGGAGAGGCTTTTGGGGCAATGAGTCATTGAAACACCCTCATATCATACCAGATACTGAAATTCTTTATAAATTAAAAATCAAAATTTGAAATGGCTGTCATACTCTAAGCAATAACTGAATTCTGGTACTGGTGACTGGGACTGGTACTATAATCAAGTGTGACATAATGAAGATTATCTGATGCCTCCTTAGTGATATTATTTCATGCTTCCCTCCAACTCCCATTACAAGTAGCCACTGAGAGTGTCTTTCAATTTGACTTTCCTGTGATGATGTGTAGCTTCTGAGTTTTCTTTTACAAGCTGTCGAGTAATGGCCTTCAAGTATTGTCCTGGAGCCATCAGCATCAGTATCAGCTGGGGCCTTGTTAGCAAGGGAGATTCTCATCCCATCCCAGCCCCAGAGAATTCGCGCCGGAGCTGTGTCCTCAAGCAGGCTCGTGCCTCGCAACCCTCCTCCAGGGTGGTGGGATCCACTGCTAGAGTGTCTGATCCACTTGGTCTGGGTTGAGGCTGGGAAATTTGCATTTCTAATAAGCATCCAAGTGCCTTGATACTACTGGCCTGGGGACCACACTCTGAGAACTGCTGTACTAGATCGTTTGCAATGAAGAGTAGATCATCCCTCGGCCCAGACCAGAGACCTTTTTCACTTCAAGCTAAGATGTGTGACAATAGTAATACCTGACGTGCCAGGGCGTCCTCCTAACTCATCAGGCTCCTTAAATGGTCCGGAGCTCTGTTCTCACAGGTACAGCAGCAAGTGTTCTATTTACCATTAAAACTAGGTGCTGGGAAACTTGGGCCCTAAAGTTCCAGGTCCAGTTCTGAGGTTGACTTTGTGAATGACCACAGGGAAGTCATTTATCTTTTTCTGACCTGATTTCCCCTTCATTTGCCAAATGTGACATCTTGAGAAGATGAGACAACAAATTCAAAGAAATTCAGAGAAAGTTAAAGGCCCAATATGAAAATACTGGCCATTTCTCTCTGTCTGTGAATGGGGAGAGGAAGAATATGGTTTATGGGTCTTAGTTTTCCACTAATCTAGGGGGTGGCTGGGAGCCAGCGGTCAGCCTGCATGTCTTCATCCGTCAGGTGCAGGGGTTGCTTGGCCACATGACCTCAAACATCCCTGCGGCTGACGGTCGTGGGACTCCACTCCTGACCCCAGGGACTGACTTCATTTTCATGTCCGTTTTATGCAGAGATTTGCTTCTACTCTTCTACTTCAGATTGTATTCTGGGTTTGGGGCACCAAAAATTCTATTTAACATATTTGGAGTACTTGTAGCAAGTGGGAAGCAAAGAGTGTCTGGGTCATTTAACAAAAACGAGGCCCAACGGCAGCAATAGGCGTCCAGCTTGTGGCCGGGCCCTGTGCAGACGGCCTGGCTCACCCTGACCACAGCCTGCAGGACGCAGGTGAACACAGAGCAAGAGGAACCAGGTGTTTTGGGGGAGGGGGTGAGCCAGCAGAACCCCTCCCTTCCTTTTCACGGGGCTGTTCTTTCCCAAGCTCCGAGCTCCCAGTCAGCCTGGGGAGGAAGGCAGGGCGGGTGGCAGAATCCCTGTCCCCTCAGGGAAACTCTGACTCTGAGAGGTCAAGTGACTGTCTCCTAGTCCTCTGCGCAGGACCGCTGGGTGTGTGGCCCGCTCAGTGCTTTCACACAGCGCGGCAAGTTAAGAGAGTCAAGGTGTCTAGGCGGCCCCTCTGTGACGCAAACGGTTCTGCCGGCGGCCCACACTGTGTCTGGAATCACACCCTGAGAGAGCAGAGTGTGAGCAAAGTTTGTCTTCCTGGAAATCCTTGGGAGTGACTGCTCTTCCTTCCCGCGGGGCTGGAGCTACACTCCACGTCCCAGGAGCACATTCTCACTAGAGTCTCACAGGACTGACATTGGCCTATGTGTCAGACTGTCCCTGAAATTATTTTTCCAGGGTCCCTCCCAGGGTTTTCTGATCTGCTTGGACAGTGAGTGGGACACAGTTAACCTAGTTAAAAGGAATAGCTCCCAAGAGGAGAGATTCTCACAGTGCCAATGTCAGACACAACCGAAAGCCGGACAAGTAGGCACGTGTAGGATGATGGGCCCCCAATTCACGCCTTCTATGGGGTAACTGTTTATCTGCTCGACATCAGGCCAGGTGTTACAGAAGATTAAGCACAGACACATACACCTGTGCGCACGCACACATGCGCCCCCCCCCAAACCTTATAAGTGAATGGAGGAAGCCATGCAAATACACAGATCTTTATAGTGAAGGCAGTATGGAAAAGAACAATCGTTTTTGTTTAAATAATGATTTGCTGACTTTTATTAAACGCTTCTCCTTTCTTCCTATTAACCTTTCTTTCCTCTCTTCTTTTATCTGAGCATTCTTTCCTGCTTATGGACAGTACACAGAATGGCAGTTCCTATGAAAAGCAAGAACAAGGAAAAAAGTAGCTTTGCAGTCGGTTCTCATTAGCAGGAAAAACTGGATAGGACAGTCGTGTAGCTGGTGAACAGCAGCTCCTGGCTCTGGCAATATCTGATTTGTCATCTGAGAAAGAGAGGTCAGGCCTGCCCTGGAGCTCAGCTGAAAAAGTGTGTTGACCCGAGGTCTGGAAATAGGTTGTCAGAACAGGAGAAGGAGGGACCTGGGGGGGTGGGGCAGATCAGCCAAAGCTCTCAGCAAGGACCCAGCTTCGTTCTGCCCTCACACCCTGCATGTGATTTTGGGAAGTCATGTTGCCTCGCTTTCCCCATTTGCAGGGTGGCGTGGTTGGCACCCTGTCCATGTCACAGGGCTGATGTAAGGATAAAATGAGTTAACGTATGTACAAAAACTCCAGCCCCAGCACCTAACTTTGTACCTAGAGGTTGCTTACATTTCTCAGTTCACTGGAAAAGAGTGAGATTTGCTAGCGCCTGACATCCCATTTCAGAGGTTTCCCTATGAGCTTCCAACATGTACAGACTTACCAGACATCCACTCTGGTGCAGCAGACATTATTTAACTTAATCATCACCTCAGAAACCAAAACTCAGAAATGCTGACGATAGATCTCCTCAGATCACACGGGGGTTTGAACTCAGATCCATCTGAATCAAAGTATATTTGTTTTTTATTGTGCCCCTCACAGCTTGGATGGCTGTAGAAACAACACGCCGGCTTTTGTGTCAAACTATTAGAGCCCTAAACACGCAAATCGGCCCTGGAGAGATAAGAGATGGTGGGATCTCTGGAAAAGTCTCCTTGCCTCAAGACCACTTTCTTCAAACACCTGGTGTTTTCACTCTCTTCAGACACTTGGTGGCCCATGAGAGGCCTGAGTCCACTGAAGGAGTATCCCCTCCCTTCTTTCCCCTTCTGTGGTATCCACTCAGGATGATCCAGAGCCACAGAATCAACATCCCCGCCTCACACAGGTCTAAGCTGTCCCACTGCCCCCCCGGCATTAGGCCAGGTGAATGCTTCAGGTGGCACCTAGCTGGGGAGCAGCTTGAGCAGGAGTCGGAGGGGATGTGCGTGGAGCGGGGCAGGGTTCACTTTAATTCTCATTCTCATGCAGTGCTGCCTCCTCCTTCTGGCCTGCTTTCTGACATCCCGGAGGCCTTTTCAAGTAGGGAGAGTGGAAGCACAGAGTGGATGTAGCATCCTCTAATCAGGTCATCCGGGCAGCGCCTTGCCTGACCCAGCTGGCTCTGCGCCTTTACCCGGGGATCTTTCTGTTTTGTAACAGTAAAGCTGACCTTAAGCTAGGCCACTCTGTCCAGATCTTTGATCTAAACAAGCACAACTTTCTCCCAGGAGAGTTCTGTCTTGCTGGCAGGTCTCCAGAAGGGGGCGTTGCTGTTTAGCCAGTGGCTAGCAGTGGCCTCGCCCCCTGCCTAGACTGTTTGGGTAACCAAGGATCAGCGTATACTGATGGATTTTCCTTGGGTACGGAAGGATTCAGATTTTCTAGAGGTGTTTAACAAAGAGCCTTATAAAATGGGGGCCTCCCCGGTGGCGCAGC
>PVIJ01010824.1:10225-58184 GCA_004024925.1 Scalopus aquaticus | reverse complement strand
TTATCTTATGGATGCATTGTTGGATCCTATTGGCCAAGATTTTGTTGAATATTTTTGCATCAGTATTCATTAGGGAGATTGGTCTGTAGTTTTCTTTTTTTGTATTGTCTTTGTCTGGTTTTGGTATTAGAGTAATATTTGTTTCATAGAATGTGTTTGGTAGTACTCCTTCCTTCTCGATTTTTTGAAAGAGTTTGTGTAATATAGGGACTATTTCGTTTTTGAATGTTTGGTAGAATTCATTTGTGAAATCATCTGGTCCTGGGCTTTTGTTATTGGGGAGGTTTTTAATTACTGTTTCAATTTCACTACTTGTGATTGGTCTGTTTAGGTGTTCTATATCTTCTTTGTCTAGCTTTGGGTGATTGTATAGTTTTAGGAATTTGTCCATATCCTCTAGGTTGTTATACTTGTTTCCGTATAGCTGTTTATAGTAGTCTTATAGAGACAGTTTAAAAGATCAGTGGTTGCCAGAAATTGGTGGAAGGGAAGGATGAACAGGTAAGTGCAGAGGATTTTTAGGGCAGTGAAATTATTCTGTATGATACTACAATGGGGGTTACATATCATTAAATATTTGTCAAAACCCACAGAATGTACAAAACTACAGATGAACTCTAATCTAAACTATCCACTTTGTGATAATGATGTGTCAATATAGGTTCATGATTATAACAAATGTATCACTCTGGTGCAGAAGGATGTTGATAGTGAGGGAGGAAGTGCATGTGGGGGTGGGATACAAGGGATGTTTTCAAAACTCTGTATTTTATATTCCATTTTGCTATGAATTTAAAAATGCTCTAAAAATAGTCTATTTTTTATCAACAAATAAAGTGGTAGGAAACATTTGCAAATCGTACATCTGATATGAGGTTTGTTCCAGAATATATAAAGAACTCTCACAACTCAATAATAAATACAAATGACCCAACTAAAAATGGATACAATAGACATTGCTATTAGGTTAGGAATACTAAAAATGACAGAAAATAAATGTTAGTGAGAATGTGGAGAAATTAGAACTCTCATACATTGTTGATGGGAATGTAAAATGATCCAGCCATTTTGTAAAAGTTTGTCAGAATTATCATCAAAGTTTGTAGAATTATCATATGATCTAGAATTCCACACCTGATGTATTTTCAATATATCTGCAGATCTATCATACAGTATTATGTGCCCAATAAAATTGAAAACAGGTGTGCAAACAAAAACATGTACATTAAAGTTCAGAAGCACTATTCGCAACAACAAAAGGTAGAAACAACCTAAATGTAACTGATGAGTGGGAAAAGAAAATGTGGAACACCTATACAATGGAATATTATTCAATAATAAAGAGAAATGAAATACTGACATAGCTCCAATGAGGATGGTCCTTGAAAACAATATCCTAAGTGAATAAACCCAGACACAAAGACCACATGTGTTCTGATTCTATTCATATGAAATGTCCAGAATAGGTAAACCCATAGAATTAGCAAGATTGGAGTTGTAAGAGGTGTGGTGGAAGAGCGAACAGGGGAAGATTGCTAAGCTGTATGAAGTTTTTTTTTTGCAGGAAGTTGCAATGTTATGAAATTAGATAATGTCAAAAGTTGTACAACTGTGCATATATTAAACTCCACTGAATGGTACACTTTAAAGGGGTGACACTCATGTTATAGGCATAAAGATATCATAAAAATGATAGTTTTGGACTGGCAAAAATTCTAGCTAGGGTGTGATAATAGTTTATTAAACTATCCCAGAGATTCCATAGGAGTATAAGCATAGTTGCCTTTTAAGAATATATAGTGAACCAAATATATGCTTGATTTGTGTTTTAAAGCAAATTAAAAGTCTATAGCCCAGTTCCCTAACTACTCCACAAAAAATTATTTGATTTGCTGTTTAATAAAGCTTACTGCATTTTCCTTATTTGGAAGTGGCTCTTTAGAAAGAAGCTACAGAACTACATAAACAGAAGATTTTAAGTTCTGGATTTTTCCCCATAAATCTTATGGAAAATTAAATGGTCAGCTTTTAGAATAGCTAATTCAAGAACTCTTTAATCTATGCTGAGCATGAAGTCATACAGCTAAATTAAGTGAAAATTTCCTTCCTACTGAAACTTTTATTCAGAAACATAATTTAATGTCTGATCAGCCATGTCTGCGAATTGATCACATTATCAACTACTTAATAAAAATCCCCGATGAAATATCTGTTCACAGTTTGCATCAATTCACCCCACTGTCTCAGCTCTTGTTGCTAGGATACCACGTTTTAGTGATGACAACCTATTGGAATACTAAAAATTTATTTCTAATCAAATTTTTTTTCTCCATGACCTTCAGAAAAGGAAAAAAACAAGGTCCACGCACACATTAAACAGCTTCCAGAATGACTGGTAATAATTCTAAACTCGTTTTTATTTAAAAATTGAAAAATCTGACCTTATCATTAGAAATGCTAATTTTAGTTTTGCGCATCAGTTTGTCCATATCACAAAAACCTTTCCTTCCTTCAAAAATAAATGACTCATTTTGTCTCTCAAAGATAAATGTGCCTCCAGGGTACAGAATAAGTCCTGCTTCAGAGCGGACTCATTTTCTTTTTATTTCCTAGGGCTCCCAAGTTCAGAACTAGAAACGAGAACAATCTATTTTCCTGACTGCTAAAAGAGACAGAGACTAGCATGTAAGAAATGGATATAATTCATTTTACTTTTATTCCAATTAATTCAATTCAATATTTATATTGGATACCCTCTGGGCACCGAAGTAACAAATGTGGAGGTGTAAAGATGAAAATCCAGCTATCACTGTCTTCAAAAGTTCATAGGCTAGTGAAGTAATGGACATGTGCGCAATGTCCTTGTCATCTCCAGAGGAGCAAAGAACTGAGACACTTCAGATCCAGCAAGAAGAGGCCAGCATCTGCTCCAGAGTCTGTAGAAACCCACCTCTGGAGCCTGTGTAGTTGGGCATGAACCAAGGGTTCACTTCCATTAAGAAACACGGCATTTCCCTGATTGTAAGTGATGTTGAACACTTTTTCATATGCCTGTTGGCCATTTGCATTTCCTCTTTGGAGAAAGGTCTTTTTAGCTCTTCTGCCCATTTTTTGACTGGATTGTTTACTTTGTTTTTGTTGAGTGTGTCAGCTCTTATGGATCTTTGTGATCAGTCCCTTATCAGTTGTATGGAGTGCAAAAAAATTTTCCCAATCAGTAGGGTGTCTCTTTGTTTTGGTTAATGTCTCTTTTGCTGTACAGAAGCTTTTAGTTGGATGTAATCCCAGCTGTTTATCTTTTCCTTCACTTTCTTTGCTTTGGGTGATGAGTCTCTAAAGATGTTACTGAGATGTATGTCATGTATTGTTTTGCTTATATTTTCTTCTATATGTTTTATGGTTTCAGGTCTTACGTTCAATTCTTTTATCCATTTTGAGTTGATTGTGTGGTATGAGGTGGTAGTCTAGTTTCATTGTCTTACATGTGGTGGTCCAGTTTTCCCAGCACCACTTATTGAACAAACTGTCCTAGTTTCAATGCATATTCTTTCCTCCTTTGTTAAAGATTAGTTGTCTGTGTATGTATGGGTTTATTTCTGGGTTTTCTATTTGATTCCATTGGTCTATGTGTCAGATTTTTTCCCAGTACCACACTTATTTTAATTATTATGGCTTTGAAGTAAGTTTGATATCTCGGCATGTGATATCTCTATTCTCCTTTTTAGTCAGGAGAGCTTTCACTATTCTAAGGTTTTGTGGCTCCATATAAATTTCATCAATATTAGTTCTATTTCATTAAAGAATGTCATTTAAATGCTCAGTGAAATAAACCAGAAGGAAAAAGAAAAATATCAAATGGTTTCACTTATAGAAGGAATACAGCGAAACCAAATAAGGGATCAGGAAAAAAATAATAATTAATAAATAAACAAAATCAGCAGGCAGCTATAAATCAGAGACATTCTGCAGGGGAGGAGGAAGAAGAGGGATCAAAACAGGGGAGGGAAGAGCACAAGAGAGTATGGTGATGTTTCACGGGTGAAATAGTGGTGGGAATTTTACGGGGACTACACCTGAGAGGAGAAATCACACATTGTACAAAAGTGATCAATGATGTAAATACACACACAGGCGCGCGTGCGCACACACACCCCACACACACACATATGTATATATATAAATATTTTTGAAAAGAAAGAAACATGGCATTATGAGGGCATCATATTAGCACCAGGATAACAACTCAAAGCAGATCACCACTGTAGGGTGAAAGAATGGTTAGGATTTTCTGTCCTACCACCAATAGATTTAATGATAGACCCCTGCAGTCCTGCACTCGTGCCTGATGGCGGCACCTGGAGAGGGGTGTGCGCGTTCGTGAGTGGGCACACCTGGGCCTGGAGAGCAAAGCAACAAAAGAAGCACCAGGAGCAGAAGTGCGGCAGTAAAGGCCATTCAGGGTGCAGCAGAGAGGCCATGAGACAATACCAGAGTGCCCAGAAGAGTGAAGATTCTCCAGGGACTGGGAGGCCTGCAGCCTCCTGCCCTGCCCCCTTCCCTGCCCTGTACCTGGTTGCCTCACTGCAGAAAGATCATTAATACCTTAAAAAGCCACCAAGGGCTCCCAAACTCCTTCTTTACCCTTCTGCCTGAATCATAGGGAAACTTCCTGGTGCCATGCTGGCATTACAACCCTACCAGAAAGCCAATGTGTAAAAGAACTCATAGGTCAGGGCTCAGCTGGGTATTCCCAGGCAGTTCCTGAGGCAGTTCCCTGGACACTGAGTAAGACATTAGCTTGGTAACCAAACTATGTAGACTGGTTAATGCAATGGAAAGGGGTAAATGCATCTCGCAGGAAACTAGCTGGGGTTCAAGAAGACTTTGCAAACAGTATGAGAGTTAAGCTGGGCCCTGAAGAACTTTATTATTAAGTAGAACTCATAGGGAATGGTGTAGGAAAAACGGAGTGGTTCAGGCTCTTTTTCGCCTTCCCGCTGCTAGCCTCTGTGGCTGCCACCCGCAGCCTTGCTTCCCTCCCAAGTTTCATCACCCACATGTGATAATGTGTTAATACAGAGGTTGCTTGAGAACACGAGCACAGGTGTGCGCACACTCTGGCCAAGGCACTGGAGAAAGAGGCATGTGCACCTGTGACTGTGGACACCTGGACCAAGAAGCAGGCAAGCACGGGGCACGGGCACCTACCAGTACAGGTACCCAGACCATGACACTCAACTCAGATCTCAAGAGGAGCCAGAGATGGAGCGTGGGGATAACAGGGGGCCAGGAGGTCCTGTTGCTGCTAGCCTCCCAGCCCCCCACCTCCCTGTCTGCATCTGGTCCCCTGCTTCAGCGTGAAAGGCCCATCAAATCTACTGAGGGCTCCAAGATTCCTTATCTGTTTGCCCAAATCAACAATGAACCTGCTCATCCTGTGCCCGGTCTGGGATGGTTGCACTGCAGATGGGCATAAGTACAAGAAAGAGGGAAACAGACAAAGCCTGCTGCCATGTTAAAGTGATGGCTGGTGATGGTGTGCCAGGAGAATGGCATGCACTCAGCTGCGGGCCGAGGAGTTGATGGCATAGGAGATGATGCTGGGATCTTGGACCAGATCAGGAAGGTCCTAAAAATGCTGTGTTAAGTGATTTGGACTTTATTTTACATGCAATGAGGATTTATTCCAGGTTGTTGAAGAATGCAATGTTGTGAAATATTATTTTTCAGTGAAAAGCTGCATTTCAACTTAGCTCAGCAACAGTTAAAGATGATTTGCTTTTAAACTTGTCTTAGTTCCTGTTTTCCCCTCAGATCCATTCTTCACCTTCTGTTTCCTGCTCCATGACCCAGCAGGTGAATTTCAACAGGCTCCCTGGCCCTCTGCCTTCCAGCAGAGTGTGGCCATTGGGAGACACCAGCAGGATACTGGAGCAGGCTAGGAGGAGGGCGACAGAGGTAGGGCATGTGGGGCCAGTGGCTGTGCTTCTCAGCACTTATAAAGTGTCTCCTTGCCAGAGCTGCAGCTCTTGCCAATTCTGATAACTGCCTCGCCCGTCTCCTGTCCCTTCAGGTCTAAGGCTTCCCACTTGCTAGTCACAAGATGCCTCACCACCCCTTAGTGTCTCTCTTTACCCTGATATGTGGGGGTGAGTCTGGAGTTCCTCAGCCCACCCCCAGGTGAGATGATTCCCTAGAAGGGCACACAGAGCTCAACCTCCCGTCCTGCTCATGAATAAGACTTACTGCAGCAAAAAGATATGGAAAAAAAATCAAAGGGAAGAGACATACAGACTGAAGTTCAAAACAAGCCTAATTTCTCCCAAAATGATTTGTGACCACATGTGTGAACTGCTGTTTAGCAGGAAAGCTCATTAGACTTGGTGCCCAAGGCTTTTATTGGAGGTGGTCATGTAGGTCTCCTCTCTCACATGTACAAAATCCCAGATGGAGAATGAAAGCAGGTGTTCAGCATAAACCATGTTGTTTACATAACCAGTTAGGCACAGTGAGCCAGTCTTATACAGGAATAGTGGAACCCTCTGGAAATCTAACCTCCCAGGTGCCGGCCATGGGCCAACTTTGTGAGCAGCCCTTTCTAAGAATAGCAGTCTACGTTGTTAACTCCTTGCTACACAACTGCCCATAATTTCTTCATTTAAGACTCAGTCAAACCCGTTCAAGTGCACCCTGTTTCTGCCTGGGTATCTGACAGATACAAAATCTTATTAGCTACTTATCTGCTTGAACATATATATGAATTGCTCACTTCTGCAAACTCACTACCTTTCTCTTCAGTTTCACTTCAGAGTTTCCCAGATCCCAGACTCAACAGGAGATGCAGAGAATCAAAGCACCTATGGGCCCCAGAGGCACAATCTTCACTGTGAGTCCTCCCCGGTTTCACACTCCACATATGATGAATACATCTCGTTATTTTTCCTCCAGTTCCCTTCCGCAGATGGGCTCTGTTTCTGTCGTCCAGGTTATTCCTCTCAGGCTCTGAAACATACTTTCCCACTTAACATCTCTTCCCTGGGTCCTGCACAAATCAGTCAGATTGCAAAGAACCCCAGTGCCCCATCTGATCCGAGCTTGGCCCCTGTTTTTCAACCATCTCAGGCTGGGTAGGTTCACCGTTGGTTCAGGCAGCTTAGAAAAGAAACTTGCAGCCCTTGTGAGGGTAAATGAGAGAATTGTCAGGTTTTTCTGTCCTCCCCTCAGTGATGGAACTCTGCAGGCCTATGTGCACGCCTGATGGCGGCCACCTGGAGCAGGGCGTGGGCCTGTATGAGTGAGGAGACCTGGGCCAGAGACTGGGCTTAGAAGCATCAGAAGCAGAAGCAGAAGCAGAGAACCGAGTGTAGAGCAGAGGACCATTTGGGGTGCAGCAGAAACCACGAGACGCTGCCAGAGTGAAGATTTGCCGGTGACTGGGAGGCCTGCCAGCCTCCTGGCCCCCCGGCCACCCTACCTGCCTGTACCTGGTTGCCTCTCTATGAAAGACTATTAAAAGCCTAAAAAGGCACTGAGGACTTCTCCTCCTTCTTTTTAGACCCATCTGCCCGTCTCCTTAGAGAACCCGTGCTCCTGGTGTTTTCCTGCCTTTACACCTTGGAATCATCCCTACAGGTTTTTTAATAGTACACAGGGGAAACAGCCAGCAGGAGACAAACTTGGGCCACCTGGGAATCTTTACACTCCTCTGCGCTTTCTCTGCCATTCGCTCGTGGTCTTTTCCTCTTGTAGCCCAACCGTCCCTGAGTGACACTGCCCTTATATCCCCGACCTCTAGGCTCTCACACATCCATGCTCAGGTGTCCAATCAGGCACACGTGCCCCACACCCACACGCCTTCTATGTTAACAAGGTCAAGGCCGCAGGGGATAGCCACAGAGGCCAATGGTGTAAAAGCCTGATCAACTTCATTTACCTACTGCCCCTCAGAGGCCTACCACCTGCTCTACCCTTCTTAAAACCATCTCTGCCCAAATGGGCCTTGAGTTTCCTGAGCCTTGGTAGATGCAGTTAAGTGAATCTTTAGGTATTTTGACCCCACCCTAAGATACCCACATCCAGTTCTCTTGTGACTCATCTACTCATCTCTGGATTTTTAACTGCTTCCGCAGGTACAAGCATACCCCAGTTTCCATTCGGTTGTTGCGGCTATTTTGGCTATCTATTGTTATATTTAAAAACCACCTCAACATTTAGAGGCTTAATACAAAGCATTTTATTCTACCTTATGCTTTTGTAAGTCAGGGTTTGGCTTAATAATTTTCCTGCTTGCCGGGGTCAACTAGGGCAACTCAGTAGCATTCAGTCAGCAGTTGAGCTGGATTGGAAGGTCCAGGGCTACTGGAAGGTGGCTCAGCCGGCCCGGTCTCCATTTCCATGTTGTCTCGGGGCATCTCCATGGGTTCATCAAGCAGGTTAGTCATACGTCTTACTCACAAGCCAAGGGTTCTGAGAAACCATGATAGAATCTGCCAGTCTTTTTAAAATCTAGACTGAGAAACTACATAGCTTCTCCGCCACACTTTATGGCTCAGCGCAGTCCCAGGGCAGCCGGGATTCAAGGGGAGGGGGAGCAGCCCCTGCCTCTCCCTGGGACGAGTGCCATAGACTTTATGGCCAAATCTGCGGAGGTTCCTGCATGTCTCACAGCCAAGTAGACTCAGGTTATGAGCAAGAGACTCCTGAAGTAGACACCCTAAACCACACCATGTGATCCACGATTTGAAAATCATTAGTAATGTTTGACAATGACCCTGAGAATCACAGCAGCAAAACCAACCCAGGTAGCGTATCCACATGCTACTGTTTTTTTCCTCCATCCCCACACCACTCCACACGGTTAAGTCACTATAGAACCAATTTACCCTCCAGACATTAAAATCTGAGTCCCTCCCTCCAGGAGGGCTATAAATCACAAACATGAGGTTGAATGTTGCAACAGAACCAGCACTGAAGGTACTTTGGCAGTGACTCTTTCTCGCCTTGTCTATTTTTTTTCTGAGAACCATCTGTCAGGGAATTGGGGTGTCCTTCTGTGCCTGTGGTTTATTTCCCCTCCTGGTTTAGGCCAGACAATTGCACCCCAGGTTGTGGGATGACAGTGATCCTCCTGGAAGCAAACCAGGACCTTGCACTCAAGCCTCATATCCAGGGCTGCCAGGGGTGACACCACCGCATAGAAGTCCCCTGCAAGCCCCGTGGATGTGGTCCAGGAGACTCTCCTACCAAACTCCACTTTCTAGAGAAGACAGTGTCAGGGAGGTTCCAGCATCCACATGATTTGTCACTCCAGAAGGTGCACATACTCTCTGTGTAAAATTGCCCAATTGAAGCAAAAATAAACACCAGTTGGAGAGAGTAAATTGGGGAGAGAGAAGATTTTAAAGGACTCTGAACATATTATTGAATAATGCCTATTATTTACACACACATTTTTAAAATGGAAAAGCAGTCGGACTCATTTGCAACATTAGCACCACAAGCCCCTTTCACAGCTGTTATCTCATGGGAACCCCATTTGGTCCTCTGGGAAGTGTAGCTCCATTGTGCAGGTGACTAGTTCACACCACTTAAATAATAGCTCGAGGTCACTCAGGTCATCTGCAATCAAATTATGCATACTAACTTCAAAGGAGAAAAAAGATAATTTCCTAATTCTTAACTAAAAAAAAAAGAATAAATTAAACCGGGTCAGCATCCTGTAAATACAGTTTCCTATTATTCCATACTTTTCCCATAAGTAATTCCGCCATCCAAGTTTCAAAGCATCATCTTATTCTATGTACTACTTCACACAGTTGTGCTGGAAGCTAGTCTGACAGCCTAATGCACACACTTACAAAAGAGGGTAGTGACTCCAGAAAGTTCCCTGGTCGCCTTTTGGAACACCACTGCTTGCACCAAACAACGACTCAGACATTGGCATGAGCAATCTGACCCCCAAAATGATACTGACTCTCTGGACCAATCTGATTATTTTTCTTAAGAATTTGAACTTGAGGCATGGGAACAGGTACAGAAGCAAAAGGCATGTAGACCAAAGACAGCAGCAAAGGCCATTAGTTGAAACAAGATACAAATAAGTAAAAGTCATAGAAGAATCAGAAGATATAAGATGGGAGCCATTAAAGAAGGAAAAATGAAGGAGGAGGAGAAGGAGAACAAGAACGAAAAGGAGCCTTGACTAAGCAAAAGTTAAAGGGCATACAATTTAGAGAAGAAGGGGGTTGGCTGGGACTGGTTGGAGGATATGTAACTATCTCTGTCAGTTGTGATGGTTAACATATATTGAATTCGTTCTCTCTGTAGAACATTTTCTTGGGCAGTGGTTTGAAAATTGAGGCTGGATCTGGTGATGGTATATTGTCAGTGCTATCACTAGGAAAGCTTAAGAAGAAAGTCCTAAACATCATTGCTTCTTAAATGTGTATTGGCTAAAATCTGTATTGTCACAAAGTCATAGCGACCAATTATGGAATAAGAGCTGAGCCCCTACAACTGCAGATCACCTCATTTGGGATTGACAATTCAGCTGCCAAGGGGACTTTGGGTGACTCAGCCTCTAGAAATTTTCTGGACCCCAGATGACCTCCTAATTCACAAGCCAGCTTCCTCCCTCCCTGTGCAGTCTGACTGAGCAGGTACTCCTGCGTCCCCGTGGACCTGGCTGGAGACTGACGGTCCAAACTACTATGCTCAAGAATTTGCTCACAAGAGACTGGTTATTTGAAATTAATTAAGTAAGTAAATGCCTATTTCTTACTATCAAAATACTAAATAACACAGCAGATGTAATGAAAAATCACAAATAAATTCTTTGCAAACCAAAGACAAATGAAGAAAACATTTAAATGTTTGGTTAATCATGATGGATGTCTATGACTTTGTGACAATACAGATTTTAGACAATACATGTTTAAGAAGTAATGATGTTTAAGACTTTCTTCGTAAGCTTTCCTAGTGATAGCACTATCAATATACCATCACCAGATCCAGCCTCCATGTCAACCCACAGCCTAAGAAAATGTTCTAGAGAGGGAGCGCATTCAATAAATGTTAACCATTGTAACTGATGGAAGATAGTGAAGATTCTATCTTTAGTTTAAGCCAGGAGCAGTACCAATTCCTCCAGCAGGGTTCTGAAAACAAGTTGGGGCATTTTTACTTATCAACGCCTGGGTCTTCTGTTAGCCTTTAAAGGGAAGGGCTCAGAACTGCTAACATTCTTGCCATGCTCATGACACTCCCATACAATAAGGAATTATTCCCCCAAATGCAAATGCTGCCATCTTTAAGAAACCCCTGACATTCACACATAGACATGTCCACCAAACTGCAAACAGCCTCTCGTCTGATCCATGGCAGGCAACTGAAGATTGTATTTTATGTAAGGATCATTTCAGAAAAGTCATAACTTGCTCTAGACCAGTCCTGGTACTTGTGTCCTGGCCTCTGGCACAAAATACAGCAAACTCCCTTCCAGAAACACCCTCACCTCAGGACATGAAGATGTAATTGTCAGGAAAGAAGAGAGAACACACTTTGTTAACAGTGTGTTAGCTTACGCCTCTACTTGATCCTGGTTTGTGGGTCTCTGTACAGTTGTCCGATCCCATGTAATTTAGCATGGGCCAGCTCACACCCGATTTGGCTACTCTGGGAGTAACATAAAGAAATATGGCAGGTCATTAGAAACAGATATAATCAATGTCCTTAATTTGTATGCTCCACATTTAAATCCACAGATTTAAATTCTATTCCCTCGAGGAAAACTGTGCTCACACAGACAAATAAGCTCATGTTCTTACTGGGAGATATTGGGTTTTTTTAAGGTTTGCAACTTTTCCAGGGGTTTCTTGGGAGTCACCTTTGCCTCTGTCCTTTAAGTCTCTGCCTCTCATCCAAATTTGAGAAAACGCGGTTCTTTTGTTCACAAATGAACTACATGTTCCTTTATTTGTGATGAAACAGCTGCATGCCAAATACGGTTCCTTTCATCACTCATATATTAAAGTACACGAATTGAAAGTCTAATCACTGACTTGCTTTTTAATGACATGAAGAAAATTTCTCAAATGAATAATCCAAAGCTTGCTGACATTTCTGTTAGACGATGGGATGGGGAATGTTTTTTCCTCCCATTAAGTGCTTGCCTCCTAACCAGAAATGTCCATTTGAACTCAGTTTCAATCTCAGAGCAATTTTTTTTTTTAATTTTCTTAAAGCTTCAGTTTCTTTGTGCTTTCTCTGATCACCTTGAAGGTAAATAAGTAAATATACAGAGTATATTTGAATTGTCTTCTTTCTTCTTTGAGACTCCATGTACAAAATAATTTTCATACTTCTTTAAAAAGCTGTAAATAGCCTCTTTCTCAAAAATCTAACTGTAGCTTCCATATAGGTAATTCTATTTTCCATTGCACTTATGTTTTTTAACCACACTTAGTTATTAAAATCACTCACTTGATTTCAAACAGGTGTTGCAGTGCAGATGTGACTAAGGTACAAAAATCCATTTTTTTTTCTTTGAGCTGAGAAAAGGTGCCACCTCTGGGGTCTGATACTCCAAGTCAGAGCACTAGATTAGGAGTCAGGAGACGGCTCAGACACCAGCCTACTGTGGGAGCCCCTAGACTCCAATTTCCTTCACAGAGTAGAAGGAAGCCAGACTTGTCCAAGGTCACTTCCAGTCCAGAAACAAACACAATTCCAGTGGTTAATCTCTTCGCACTGGAGGAAATCTATGGAAAGCCCCAGTGAGGCTTGGTCCAGTGCTTCTATCAGAGAAACCGCCATTTTTATTCCCAGTTGTTCTCTAATTGATGAGCAAGGTCAGAAAGAGATGGCCATAGAACAAAATGTTTTCTACCACAAATCCTTCAGAAGTAGGGACTTCATCATATGTGGTATACAGGGAAAATAAACAGATGAACTAAATAAAGCACAAATAAACATTTAGTCTTCACCCATTTCGGGCACAGAATTCCTGAAACACTTGAATTTCCCAATTACACAGAAAACTGTCTTTTGTTATATTAATGAGGTGGCTTTGGTCCAGACCTAAGTGGTTGCCAGGAGAACCAATCATGTGATTAGAGAATTAGAACTTTCAGTCCCAACACCTGACCTCCTGGGAGAGGAAGGGGGCAGGTTGAATCAGCTACCAATGGTCAGCAATTTAGTCTATCATGCCATGGTAATAAAACCTCCACAAAACCCCAAAAGTACAGAGTATGGAGAACTTCCAGATTGATGAGCACATGGGTATTTGGGGAGATTTGTGTGCTCAGAAAAGATATGGAGGCTTCGAGGCTTTTTCTTGTATCTTGTCGCATGTATTTCTTCTACCTAGCTGCTCCTAAATTGTATCCTTTATTTTTATTTTTAAAATTTATTCATTTTCTTACATCTTTGAGTTATATCCTTTTATAATAAACTCATAATCTAGTAAGTAAAGTGTTTCCTGATTCTGGTGAGTAGGTCTGGCCAATAAGTCAAACCCAAAGGGGGTGGTCCTGGGGAGTTCTGGCTTACAGCCAGCTGATCAGGAGTACATGCACCAACCTGGGCTTGGGGTTGCTGTCTGAGGGGAGGTAGGTTTTGGTACTGAGCCCTTAGCCTGTGGGATATGATGATCTCTCCAGGTAAAAAATTTTAGAATTGAGCTGAATTACAGGACACCCCACTGGTGTTTTGGGAAACCCCTTCACATGCACAAAACACATACTGGGATTGGTATTGTAGAAACATTAGGTAAATAATAGCTGAAAGTGGCAGTTTCATGAACCAGATTTACAGACTTTGCTATAGTAACGATATTCTACACTGCATTCCTTTGACCATGTTTTCCATTCTCCTCCTCTCCACCACCGCCCCCCACAACCTCTTCTAAGTCAAGATGCCTTATGTAGGGTGAAATTCTGGTGATGTATCCTACAGGGGAGAAATGGATCCATTTTCCCTAGAACTCAAGAGTTTTCCCTAAGGCATTTAAGAGGGAATAAATCATCAGAAAGCCTTCAATAGATCCCTCCCAAGCAAATGGCTCAGGGTATGGACAAGACTCAGTAGACGTCAAGGATAGCTCTGAAATGGCCTTTATTCCCAGTTCTGTTCCTTCCTGTCCTGATTAATACGTCTTTTTTAAAAAGATTTATTTATTTATGCATACAAGCTGGGGTACAGGCTGGAGGTGTGGGGCAATAAGAGGATTCAACAGAAACAGAGTGGGGAGCAGAACAGGCAGATTGATGGAAATACACTGCTGAGGGGAGCAGCGGGTGAGGCAGGAGAGGTCTGCCATGCCATGTGGGAATCTCCCCGGCCAGGAGTCAAACTCGCGTCGCTGCTGCCGACAGCTCTTGACCTGCTATGCTACCAGGGAGGCCCCCCTGATTGATATGTCTTTTACCAACATTCTGAAGGAACAACCCTGACAGAGCTCTATATAAGAAGCACAGAGCATGAGCCTGCAGTCTTAATACAGTTGAAACCCAAAGAGTTTGATGCTGGAGAAAAAATTTGTTGATTTGCCAAGAATCACTGGGCCCACGGCAACGTGCTCCAAATGGGATTGTGTAAGTAATAAACTCTCACAATCCTGAGATTAGCCTTTGCTTGTTTCTTCCCCGAGGAGCTGAGATCGATTGTGATATAAATTCCTCAGGAATAAAAGCCTCTGACTGCTCAGTAAGTCTTCCCTCTGGGGAAACCAAAGTCAATGGCCAATGGCCAATTTGGCTCTGAGATTGAAGTTGGAGTTGGAATTGGAGCACCTTTAAGGTGCATAAATACTGAAAAAAATATGCAGAAGCCATATTCCATGATCACCTTGGCCCCAGACAGACACCACATAAACACTTGAAGTCTGCTTTTAGATAAAGGAGATAAGATGGGGAGGAGAGGTAACTTAAATGGAATGCCAAGCTGTTTTCCCGGTTTTCCAGGGCTGTGGTGATCTGCAGACCTGCAGCTTAATCATTTCAAAACTTAGGTCTCTATCTCAAAATAGAGACACTGATTTGGGATACCAGCCTAACTCCACAGAGAAATCCTCCCATGAATATTAAGTAAGAGACACCCTAAAAATGGACCAGTTGTCTTGCAATCAAAAGGAAATGCCTTAGCAGCATAGTCAGAGTATCCATAGCCAGTCTGACATGGAAAATTCTTTTAGGTTCTTTTAGGTGGGGCTCCTTGAGTTTCACCTCGGAACCAGTTCTGAGAGCAACTGAGTTACTTTTGGCTTCACCGTTGTCACTCCTGTCACTTTAGTTTCTTCACTTTTTCTCTGTGAAGGACCCATCTAAGTCCTGAGTATCTTTTTCTTATATCCTTCTGACTGCCCCTTCAGGCTACCCTGCAACCAAAGACATTTTCCCCTTTTCTCCTCACAGTGTTTTCCCATCTTCCAACAAATCCTTCCTTTCCAGTAACACACACACACACACACACACACACACACACACACACACACACACACACACACACTATTAGGGTGGTACCAGGTTTCCCACCCCACTTACATGCAGCTGCCCTGGACCAGCTACTGGGAATGAAGGGCTGAGCCACTAGGTGAAGCTATGTAAACAGGAAAGCAGGTGGGCTAAGAAAGAGAGAGCTCTTGCTTCTGCAGCCGACTTGTGCCCAGGTACTGCTGGGGAAAAGACATGAAAGGAGACATGTGGAGGAGAGTCACGTCGGGAAGCGACAATGGCAGGTGTTATCTTGATGTGGTATCTCCTTTTGTTGCAGTTTTCTCGAACAAACTATTCCAGTTTTTTGGGATCCCTTTCCTTTGGTTCCCTGCCAGAAGGTGCCTTAGACTTGTGGCAAGCATTTGCATCTCAGTGGGCCCACTTCGGGCTGACCCTGTTTGGCTGGGCATTTGCCAGCAAGGGGATGGTAATTCTTTGTGTTTTATTGAGAAACTCTTATGAGGAACTCCTTTCTCCTCTCTTTCTCTGCACATTAATTCTATTAACATCTATCACAATAAAAGTCTGCTTCTTTTGTCTTTATGTGGTGGATGGCAGGACCCCATTTTGGAGCACAGATGTTTGAGAGTCCCTGGGTAGCCCCATAAAATAACATAGGAGAATCCTAGAAACAGATTGACTTAGCTTCAAAACCTGGTTCTACCAAACATCTGTTATATGATCTTGAGCAAGTTACCTACTATCTCTGAGCCTCAATTTTCATCCACCAATAATGTTAAAAATAACACTCGTCAATAAATTTTTACAAAAGTCATGTTACTGAAATAAAATTGGTCATTTCCTATCAATTTGTATGTGCTCAACACGAGCATGACAGCCAAATTCTAATTTTGGCTCTAGTTTTTTATAATCTGCAATAAATGGATGTTTACATCACAAAATGAATGCCAATGGTAATAGGCCTATGGTTAATACCTGTAAAAGATCAAGTCATAGACTACTTCTTAGATTTCTTCACTTGTCTCTTGTACAGCTGTCCAGGAGCATCTCTGGGGAGTGCCCAGCAGTAGTCAGCCAGCATTGTAGTGGACCATTTTCCCTGATATCTTTGTTCCATTGATGTGATATCTTGATGAAAACATTGGCCATGTTCATCACTAACCATACCACAGTTTTCAGGGAAAATATCCAGATGCAATGAAGGAAGTGCATGTTTAGAGACATATTGCAGCCAAGTTTCTGATACTGCATCAGCATGACCTCTACTAGTTCCTTGTAGTTTTCTGCCCTAACATTGCCATGAAAGTTTGTAGACACTAGGCGAAAAGCATTCCATGCTTGTTTCGCATCACCCTGCAGCAAGTTGTTGAACCAGTCATCTTTGAAAAGCTCTCGAATCTGAGGATCCACAAAAACCCCCTCTTTAATCTTTGCTTTGCTGAGTCGAGGAATTTTTTCATGCAGGTATCGGAAAACTAGTGAGGTCCGGTGCATGGCTTTCACGAAATTCTTCATCAAACCTAGTGTGATGTGAAGGGGTGGTAGCAGGATTTTGTGAGCCTCGACCAGAGCTGGGTGCTGGATATTCTTCTCTTCAACTGCTACATTTTTTCTACGAGTCCATTCCTTCCACAAGTAGTGCAATTCACTTGCTCAGCTATCCCACTCACATAAGAAACACATGTATTTTGTATATCCCTGCTGCAGTCCCATTAAAAGGGCAACTAGCTTCAAATTACCACAGACGTGCCAGCTGTACTTGTTACACTCAATGGAATTCAGTAGCTGCTTTAAGTTATCGTATGTCTCTTTCATGTGGACAGCATGCACTACTGGAATAGATGGAAGACGGTTTCCATTACGCAAAAGCACAGCCTTAAGACTCAGTTTCGAAGAGTCTAGAAATAGTCTCCATTCTTGTGGGTCATGAGTGATTTCTAAGGCATTCATGAGGCCCTCAATATCGGAACAGAATACCAGAGTACTTTCATTCCGAAGAAAGGCTCCAACTGCTGGTGATGCTTTCAATATAAAGTAAGTGTGACATCTTCTAGAAGATTCCATTGTTGGAGTCTTGATCCTAGCAATTCTGCCTTGTTCTTGGATAAGTCCAAATCACGAACCAGGTCATTTTGTTCTTCCTATGTTAGTCTGTGTGGGGTTGATGATGCACCCCAGTGAAAATCTGGATCACTGCATGCTGATAGAACAGGAGAAGAACAGGTCGGCTCACCCTTGTCCTCCTCAAAAGAATCAAGAAAATATTCTGTTGGAGGTTCTGGAATAGGAAGTCCCTCAACATGTGGAACTGGTCTCAATGCAGATGGAATGTTTGGGTAGACTATTCTTGACTTCTTTGGCTTCATTATTCCACTAAAAAGAGGAGGAACTAAGCTGAAGTAACAGTCTGTTATGTGGTTGCTTGGCTCTCTCCACACCATGGGGACTTCAAACACAATTGATGGTCTTTTGCCATTGAACCACTGTGAAAGCTGTGTTGTACATGTAGCATAGCATATATGTGGGGCCCAAGTCTTGTCTTAGTCACCAACCTTGCATCCCAAGTCAAGATGAGAAGCCTTCTTCCCTTGAGAAGTGATACTTTTCTTGTGGTTGTCAAATGTCACTTCCCCACAAATAGAGCAGAAATTGTCCACGCTATTGACGCACTTTTGAGGCATTACAGTTCTGTATTGTGCCTAAATGGATCAAATCATAACATTTCTATGGAGCAGTAGCTTAAACTGTCTCACACAAAGTCTGAAATATTTTCAATGCTCAACCGTCCCGACAGGGCTTTATGTAGTGCACTGCTGACGTCAGCTTACTTCAGCAGCCGCCTGGCAGTAGTATTGATGCAATCAACTTTGGATGATGTGTGCATGATGGTATTATGCAATGTGATGCAATATTACATCATTCTAGGCTGAGTTAGGATGTTGTTGCAGTCCTACTGGATAAATTGACACTGTGAAACATATAAAATGAATTATATGAAATATCTTCAAAATAAGAGCTACTAAAAAATGTTCAGGGTTATATGCATGTTCAGCACACCAAGATATTACAGACTAGGGCCTTTTTAAGTCAGTAATGATCTCACTGTTGACCAGTGTAATCATTACTGTTATTGTGAGGGTTAATAAGTTAATATATGGAAAGCACCTACTATAGTACCTAGAACATAATAAACATGGTATGTTCTAACTGTTATTAAGGTGAACTTGACTTCAGAGGTTGGTTTGTTTAAACAACATAATTAAAAGTTACTTGAAGGTCTAATAAAAGAGACATATATATGGGGATAAACTAAGGGATTAGCACAATGCTGTAGCCTGTAGAAAAAGAACAGAGAAATTATAACCATCATGGCATATCTACCAACGTAGGTAATCAGAAGACAGCTCTAAAAATCCCCCTCCCTCATGGGCACAGTTGCTGGACTACAAAGAGATCCAGTGATAGGGAGCAATAGTTGTGTAACCGGGCTGAGTTCAAAGTCCATTAAAGGTGGTGCCCCCTGGAGGGGTTTGCTGATGAGAATAAAAGCCCCAGTGAAAATGCTAAGTTTACAGTTTGGAGTGGAGTTTCTGATAAGAAATAAAAGGGACTGAAGGAGAAAGAAATTCAGTCTCCATGATGTAGGAATGGAAGAGGCGGTTGCCATGCTGAAGGAATAGAGGAAGCAATCGCCATGATGTAGGAAAAGAATCGGCAGAAAATCTAACTGCCAAGATTAAGAGTTCAGAAATCAGACGCTAGAAGTTTTGAGCCGCTGGGATATAGATTGAGTGTTTTTGGAATCTTTAGTGACTTTGGGAACAGTGACTTTGGAGACTTTGCAATTAGCTGAGCAACAGTTCCCAGTTTTGTTTTTACTGCAGCCGAAGGAAGAAGGCAGAGGCCCAAAGCGAGCGACTTCCTAAAATGCGTGAGTGCAGTCTGATGGGCCATCTGGCCTCTGTAGTTGCTGTTTGCAGCATTGTTGGGCTGGTGCTGTGCTGGGGCACCATGACAGTTCCGGGAGCATCTCCAGTTGTGTTCTGTGTGGTCCTCGTGAGATGGAACCTGACCTACACTCTGGCTGTTGCGAGTCTACAGAAGGAAGATGCCATTTTGAAAATGTGGCCTATTGTTTGGAAGAGAAGCTCCACATCAGCAGTGGTGGGAAGACACCACCTTTGTTACTTTTCTGGGACTTACCGGACTGGACATTGCTTTAAGTAAGGTAAACGGCCATATTTTGATTTCAGTAATTCTTTGCTTTTCCCTGTTTGTTAAATAAATCCTATTGTTATTGTTCCCTAAGTCTAAGTAGTCTTGCAATTGTGCGCACGGGTGCAGAACCAAGATAGTGACTGGTAAGCAATTTGGGCACTGCCTTTGGCCAATTTTAAAGCTCCTCATTTGCCTTGTATCAGTTGGACCACATGTGTCATCATCCTCATAAAAACCCTTTCACAAATAGTAGGACAAAACATTGTCCCATTTGTGGTCAGAGTGTTCTTGGGACACAGAACCCTTAAAAAAAAAAAACAGTGGGATAATGCATCTCTCACAATTGCACATACAATCATCCCCTCCACAACCCCCTCTGATGTAATCAAGTTCATTGTAAAGACTGAGATGAAAATTCCAGGGGCATCATCAAAATGTGAGTCATGTAATGTTTAAAGGTACTTAGAGATGACCTCATTCAACATATTTCTTGGCTAAGGGTGAGAACGAGGAGAATGATGAGCAAGAATGAAATTATTGACAGAGGTTGTCTCAGGTCTCATGGCCAGCTAGAGGCAGAGTCAGATTTAGATGCAGGTTTCCTGATTCTAACTCCTTGCTGTGCTACATTGCTTCCTATCTCTATGCCTTTACCACCCACCACAGAATCTTAAAACAAAAAGCAAATCCAGTGTGTCTGCATCCCTGCAAGATACTCCTTTCCTGAGATGCCACACCCTTGGAGACTTCTAGATCCTTGTTGGCTGCTGCCACCTAGGGAATTAATATGATTTTTTTTTCTTGGGCTATTGCCTTGGGACTGCAACCTCCATCCTGTACACTGTTATCTCCTTACTGAATCATCTTTAATGCTCAGTTCACCAATTAGCAGAATTATTCACATCCTAGAAAGTCACATAATACACATCTGACCCTTGATAAACACATCCTTTTCTTTGTTCTTTGAAATATTATTTCAGAAATATTCAATATTTGAGGTCTCAAAATAGTGCTACAGGATACATGGACTAGTTATGGGAGTATTTGATATTCTTTTCAGGGTGCTGATGATGTCGTTTTTAGAGTCGATGGGTTTGAGAGAGGGGTCCTTGGGTTCACTCTGGGAAAGGTTTCACCAGAGCTCCCCTTCGGCAGCACACAGCGAGTTTCTCCATGAGTCAGAGACTTAGTTATACTTAAAGAACAGGTTTATTAGGAAAAGGAACAGGGAAGTAAAGGACGCTTGCACAGGCACAAGCAGGCAGGAAGAGCTGCCCCTCTGAGGGGGCAGGTTTGCTAAGAAAGAGGCCTACATGGTGCAGGTCAGGGGCGGGCAGGCAGGCTGCTGCCCTGTAGAGGAACAGAGCTGGTAAAGGAAAGCACCTGCATAGGCACAAGTGGGCAGGCCAGATACTACCCTGTGTTCTTGCAGATGGCACTGATATAGCCTTTCAGTTGGGAAGGGCTCATCTTCGAGGATGGCTGTCTGTTACTGATTTTGAATAACTAACTAGAATGTGAAAGGAGACTAGAGATTCTACAATGGGTTCAATCTCCTTATCTTTACCTTCCCTTCCACCCAACAGTCTGATACTTGCCTGGGTCTGCTTTTGTGATCTAGGCATTGGGATTGCTGGGTTAATGGTTTTGCTAATTCCATCTACCCCCACCTCCTTGTGTGGGTCTGGTTATAACCTTATTTTTAAATTATATCTCCTCTATCACTGTTAGGGAGAAACAACTGATTCATCTCCAGAGTTGCAGGTAGGAGAATATCACACCATTTGATTCAAGTTCAAAGTGCAAGATCTATCAATTCAAGTTCATTGTTAATTCTATTTCAAATCCTTTGGCACTCCTCTATTTAAGGTACAGGATTTATCTCCTTATCCAACCTGCATGAGCTGTGATTCCTTCAACCAAGAGTGTGGCAAAAGTAACACTGAGCGGTTTTGGTGACTAAATCATAAAAGCAATTTTTGTGACACTATGCAGTGTGTGCCTTGTTTGGTGACATGCTTGGAGCTCTGAGTCACTGTGTAAAAGTCTAACTAACCTGAGGCTGCCATACTACAAGAACACACAAGCTGCCTGGAAAGACTGTGGGTGGGCAATCCAGACAATTGTCCTAGCTGATCGCAGTCGCTGAGTAGCATGGTCCAGGTACTCAACTGTGAATGAAAAGGTCTTCAGATGATTCCAGACCCCAATCATTTAAGTATCTCCAGTCTACAAAACTGTAGGGAAGGGATAAGCCATCTCTGCGATATTCCAAATTCTGACCCACAAAACCCCTGAGTGGTAAAATGATTTATGCCAGTCTTGGGGGTGGTTTGTTATACGGCAACAGATAACTGGAAAGGTTAAAACTAAAAGGATAGATGGAAAAAGATATGCCAAGCAAACATTCATTTAAGGGAAAGTGGTGTATTGTGGGATCCTCGGCCCTCCTTATTCTCGGGGCTATTGTCTTGGTGTCCAGAATTCCCACTTGTCAGCTAGGTGTAGGGTCAGGCAGGTCTAGGTGTAGGTCACCTAGAGCAAAAGTCCTCATAGGGAAACGGAGCTGAGTCCAAAGTCCAGTAAAGATGGTGCCTCCTGGAGGTAGTTGCTGATGAGAATGAATAGCCCCAGGGGAAAATGCTAAGTTTTGCAGTTTGGGGTGGAGATTCTGATGAGAAATAAAAGGGACTGAAGGAGAAGGGAAATTCAGTCACCATGATGTAAGAACAGAGGAATCAGTCGCCATGATGTAGAAAGAAGAAGCAGTTGCCATGATGTAGGAAAAGAAGAAGCAGCAGCCAGGATGTAGTTTTTGATTAGGTGTATTTTGGAATCTTCAGTGACTTTGGGGTCAACGACTTTGGAATCTTTGCAAGTAGCCGAGCGACAAAAACTGCTCCCAGTTTTGTTTTTACTGTGGTCTAAGGAAGCAGTAAGGCCTGAAGTGGGCACCTTCCTAAAATGCGTGAGTGCAGTCTGAAGGGCTGTCTGGCCGCTGTAGTTGCTGTTTTCAGTGTTGTTGGCCTGGTGCTGTGCTGGGGCACCACGGCAGCTCATGGCAGCATGTCCAGTTGTGTTCTGTGTCATCCTTTTGAGTTGGAACCTGGCCTGCAATCTGGCTGTTGCGAGTCTGCAGAAGCAGGAAGATGCCATTTTGGAAATGTGACCTATTGTTTGGAAGAGGAGCTCCACCTCAGCAGTGGCGGGAAGATGCCACCTTCGTTGTTACTTCTTTGGGACTTAAAAGGACTGGACATTGCTTTAAGTAAGTTAAATGGCCATATTTTGACTTCAGTAATTCTTTGTTTTTCCCCATGTTAAACAAACCCCATTGTTATTGTTCCCTAAGCCTGAGTAGACTTGCAATTGTGCCCACGGGTGCAGAACCAAGACAGTGACCGGTAAGCAATTTGGGCACTGCTTTTGGCCAATTTTGAAGCCCCTTTTGCCTGCTATCAGTAGGAGGAACATACTGGGAAACTAGTATCTGCTGAAAACAGCAGGCAGATATTAGAATAGAGATAGTATGCTTAAACTGGCAGGAAGAGTGGAGCCTCCCAGGCAATAGCCCTTGGGCACCCCACCCTACTTTACATCCCCAATAACTGCTTCCCCCATGCATGTACACTCCCTGAGTACTTGCTCCACCTTTGTACTTGATGCTAATATACACGAGATTGCCTTTGCATGGGGGCTGCACATTACTTCCAGTGTCGCCCCTCTAGGCTTCTCATAGCTCTACATGGGCTTTGAGTAATCGCTCTCATCCGTGCTGCTCTCAGTGCTGCCACCCTGAACGGTGACAGTGTATCAAGACAAGTATCAGACAAGGTAAGCTTTAAGGCAAGCAGTTTGACTGAGAAATTTCCTAATGTTAAAGGGGTCAATTCAATAATAGCAATTCTAAACTTGCACATATATGACATAGCTTCACAATATGTAAAGGAAAACAGACAGAACTAAGCAAGAAAAATGTAGATCCATATATATAATTGGAGATTTAAACATAACTCTCTGAGTTTATTTTAAAGGATGAAAATTATTCAGAAAATATTCTCTGATGACAGTGAGATTAAATAAGCATTCAAAACAGAAAGATTGCTTGGAAATTCCAAGATGTTTAGAAATTAAGTATGACACTTTTCAAAATAACATATGGGTCAAAGCAAAAAAATTATATTAAAATATCAACCTTTAATCAACAATAACAAAAAATACCATTAGTAAAGAGAGAAGGTAGGTCACAGAAAAGGAGAATATATTTGCAATACATATGGAGATTACAAATATTTTAATTGAATGTCAGTGAAAATAATATATGAAACATTTGAAATCAACTAAAATAGATATAAAGGGAAATAGCCCATGATACTCACCAGAGTGTTAGGGTATAGGGATACCTGACTTAGCTAACAGTATCAAATACTGGCAAAGTGGGCATCCCTGGTGCACAACAGCTTAAGTCTCAGCACTATGAAGCTATCCAGAGCCACTGCAGCATGAGTTCAATCCTCTGTCAGGGAGCTTCCCACATGGTGTAGCAGACCTCTCCTGCCTCACCTGCTGCTCCCCTCAGCAGTCTATTTCAGTGAATCTGCCTGTTCTGCTCCCCACTCTCTCTCTGGTGAATCCTTTCACCACCCCACACCTCTGGCCTATACCCCAGTTCTTGTATGCATAAATAAATAAATAAATAAATAAATAAATAAATAAATAAATAAATAAATAAACCAAAAAGAAAATACTTGCAAAGATGTACACCAGGGTCTCCCTGGTGACCTAGGTATTAATTCTCAGTGCTACCACCATGATGACCCACCACAATGCCCTGAGTTTGATCCCCTGCCAGGTAGCTAACCCACATATAGCACAGCAGACCTCTCCTATTTTGTCTGCTGCTCCCCTTAGCAGTATATTTCAGTAGATCTCCCTGTTCTGCTCCTCACTCAGTCTCTGGTGAATCCTCTCACCACTCATACCTCTGGTCTACACCCCAGTTCTTCAATACAAAATAAATATCTTTCAATAAAGGAATAATTCTTTAAAAATGATGTACACCAATGAAAATTCAAACACTGCTGTTGGACATATAAATTGGCACAACATTGAAAAAATGCTTGGAAGTATCTACAATAAGATGTACATACCCTTTGATGCAACAACCACATTCCCATTATACTTAGCAGATGTGAGTACATATATGCACCAAAAGACATGGTCAGGAAAGTTCATGGAAAATTTAGATATAATACCCCAAAAATGAATACAACAAAAATTTCAAATAATGGTAGAATGAATGAATAAATTGTGAGTTTTATTCATACAATGGAATATCACTTAATCATGATAAAGAATGACTACATAAATGCATATAACAAGATAGATGAATCTTGCAAATATATTGTTGTGAAAGTAGGCAGACATTGGATATACACTTAATTCCAAAACTAATCCAAGATGGTATAGGTCAAAACAGAGGTTACTTACAGTGGGAACAGAGAAAGTATTGGCAGGGAAGTAGTATGAGGAGGCTCTGGAATATCAATGATATGCCTTATCCTGATCAAGGTGTGATCATATAATGTGTTATTTTAAAAAGCTAATCAATATGTGTACATTTTACTGTTATGTATATTATATTTTAATTAAAGCAACTTTGTAGTTGGTTTCTGGCTTCATACTATTGTGATTAAAGGATATCCTTCATATGTTTGTTGAGATTTGTTTGTTTTCCAACATGTGGTCTGTTCTTGGGAGTATTCTGTGTGTGCTTAAGAAGAATGCTTTTCCTTTGGGGTGGAGTAGTCTATATCTATATATTGAGTTCAACTGGTCTATTATATCATGTGGGACTGTTGTTTCTGTATTTTGGGTCCATTGAATTGGTTGGGTTCCCCAACTATTGTTGTATTGTCAATATCTCCCTTTGGTCCTTTAATATTTGTTTTGTATATTTAGATGATGTTGTGTTGGGTTTCTAAATGCTTTTTTTTTTATAAGCACAGGGACAATAAACACAAAATTCAGTATAGTAGTCCTTTCTGGAAGATAGACCAGAAGATGGGGTGGAAAAGTAATGCACAGGATACTTTGAATTTATATATATCATGCCTACATACTCTCTTTTGTATGTAGCAAATGTTAGATTAAATATGAGCAATGATGTAGGAAAATAAATTAATAAACTAAAAAATAAGAACATTTTAGTAAAAACAAGTTATTCAAATATTTTAAGAATAATACTTTAATTTTTCCCATCACACCCCATTTTATTGTTTCATAGCTAATGGTTGACCAAAAAATAACTATTCATTCCCTCATCTTGACTACCTGATAGCATTCACTGAACCAGACACATGCAGGAACAAGACCTTTAGTGATAATTCTATAAACTGGCTATAGAAATGATGAAAAGGGCTTCTGACAAACAATAACAGTCTAGGTTAACATCTTTGTAATTAAAACTAACTATAAAAATTTCTAATTCAAGGACAGAGTAAATAAAAATAATCACAGTCAACTGTTTATCTAAGCAGGAAATATTAGAAAGCTTCCTATTTTGTCACATACACATTTTTTCTCAACTGTCTCATTATACCATGCCACATAGAGATAAAGACTGTTTCTCAATTTTCCTATCATATTTGCAAAGGATCTTCATAACAGACCTATAGCCCTGAGTATTTTCATAGAATTAATATTCTTGTAACCCACATGATGACATTTTGGTTTGATTACTTGGACTTAGAGACAGAGTTGGGTTCAAATTCCAGATTTACTGCTGGCAAGTTATGTGGCCTTCTGCAAGTTTCTTGACATTCTTATATGTCAGGGGCTTCATCTCTGAAATTGTGATAGTGATATTAAATTTAGTGTGGGATTTTTGTGAAAATTGAAGAGAATGAAGACTTGTTGCACAGCATATTGATTAATAAAAAGTTAGCTTCTATTGATTTCAAGCTATACTATAAAGCTATAATAATTACAACAGCATGGTACTGGAACAAAACAGACAGGCCAAAGAAATAGAATCAAGACCCTACACATATATGAACAATAACATACAACAAAGGAGCCAAGAACATATACTGGAGTAAGGGGAGCATCTTTAATAAATAGTGTTGGGGAAACGGGACAATTACATGCAAAATAATGAAGCTATCTTATACCATACACAAAATTCAACTCAAAATGGATAAAAGACTTGAGTGTAAGGCCTGAAACTATAAAATATATAGAAGTAAATATAGGCAAAAAAGACTTCATGACATAAACTTCAGTGATGTCTTCATGATACCCCTCCAACAGCAGCGAAAACCAAAGAGAACATAAACAATTTGGACTACATCAAACTAAAAAGCTTCTGCACAGCAAAGGAAACTATAATTAAGACAAAAAGACACCCAGCTGAATGGGAAAAAAAATATTTGCACATAATACATCTGACCAGGAGCTGATTTCAAAATATATAAAGAACTCAACAAAAACAAATAAACCAATCAAAAACATGGGCAGAAAATCTAAATAAACAGTTCTCCAAAGAAGACATATGGATGGCCACTAGGCACATGAAAAAATATACATCATCACTATCATCAAGGAAATACAAATCAAAACCACAATGAGATACCACCGCATACCTGTGAGAATGGTCCATATCAAAAAGACCAAAAACAATAAATGCTTCAGAGAATATGGACAAAAAAAAAGAACACATTTACACTGTTGGAAATGTAAACTGGTCCAGTCTCTATGGACAACAGTATGGAGATTTCTCAAATGATTAAAACTAGAACTACTATACAACCCAGCAATTCCACTTATTAATATATACCTGAACAACACATATACACTATTTCAAAGGAAACTTGCACTTCCATGTTCACTACAGCATTGCTTACAATAACCAAACTACGAAAACAACCTAAGTGCACCAAAAACAGAGGAGTGGATCAAGACAAACATATAAACACAATGGAATACTACTCAGTGATCAAAAAAGATAAACTCATGCCATTTGTGGCAACATGGATAGAGTTGGAAGGGATTATGCTAAGCAAAATAAGTGAGGAGAAAAACAAATACCAGACAGTGTCACTTACATGTAGAATATAAAAGAGTCAGACAATGGGTTAGATAAAGAAAACCCAAACCAGCTCTTGAAAGCAGACTATAGAACTGAGACCTTCAGAGCGTGAAGGGAGGGGGATATGGAGAGGTGACCACAAAGTGGGAGGGAGAACAATGGACTATGGTGGTGGACCACGAGTACTTTGGTGGTAAGAACACTATGAAAATAACACCAGAAGAGGAAGATGCTATACATCCAAAAACAGCAGTGTAAACTGACATTACCTTAATATCTTTTTTTAAAGCTGCTATTATCATCATTATCATTTACATAGCTATTGCCAATATAAGATCTTCAATTACACAGAGAAGTCACTTGAATAGAGAGGAAGCTTTCACTTAGCTCTGGTAAAATGGAGAGTGGCATTATTGCTGGGACTGAAAAAATACATTTTATTTTAACTCAGAATGTTCAAGTATAAATTTGATATCTGTACGACTGTTAGATGGTATTTTGCTCCTCTAGTCCTCAGTTACCTCATCTGTAAAGTAGAGATAATAACAGCGAACTTGCCCATTGGGGTAAACCCTAAATGATACTGAAATGATCAACCCCAATACCTGGCCCACAGGAAGCAAACTCTCCTTCCCTTGCACTATGAATGTCTTAGGGTCCTTGCCTAGTGGCCTAACCGTGCTCAAAACTATCACCTTTGGCAGAATGGGTGAGGGTGGCAAACCCCGATCAAGAATGTTCTAAGTCAGCCTGACTTCATGCTTCTGGTCTTTTTATATCATTATCCCAAACATAAAGAAGAGGTTCTCTACTAAGTAAGTATATGAGAGAAGCTGGGAAGTTAAGGTGACGTGGGTAAGACAGTTCCCAGAAGTATAAGGAGTACCAGAAAATCCTGTTACTGGTCATGAGCCACAGATCTGTGGAGGGGTTCAGGAAAAGAAAAGGGGTGGGAACCTGGAATTGTCTGTGATCAGTGCCCCTGGCGTGATGACTCATATCCTCCTAATTTTCGACTTATATGCACTATTCAATGAAATTTAAGCTTGCTGAAATACAGGCAGCATTTTCTCTTTAGGTGCAATTTTGAAAAGATCACACACAATTTGGACACAACATAGTTTCCAAAGTGAAACAATATTTAGACAGTATTAATGTATTTAAGTCAGTAAGCATGTCCATTTGTGTGGGTGTGCATGTGTGTGCACAGAGTGCTCTCCCACGTGATGCACAGCACATGGACACATGTAAGTCATCTCAAAGTGAGTGGTTATTTGTTTGGAATATCACACTCCCACAGAGTTTACCATCTAGTCTACCGAGCCTGCCAGACTCACAGAATTCAGGGTCAACATACACAATATTACTACCTAAGCAACTAAGTCTTTGGTCCCGCCCCAGCCTCGCCCTCTTAAAAAACACAATGGTTTCTAATCCCCACGTCCAATACCATACTGAATGCCGCTCCCTCAGGCCATATCCCAATAGGCGTCCTATCCTTTCTCCTCTACTGATGCCAAGGAAACCAGATTCGTCCCCCAGTGGTTGCGAGGTGGTAACGGACCTTGCCTGTTTGCCTGTTTGCTAAGTTTTACCCATTGGGAAGTAACCAACCTTAAGTGTGAAACTAAAGGACATTTGGGGGCTGCATTGTGGGGTTCAGTTGCAGCTAGTGAAGAGTTTAAAAGTCTTTATGTCTGTTTTATGTTAAAAGTTTCCCCTTTTCCATTTTAGCTAATAACAGTGGAGCTGGTGGTCTCTTCTTGTGACAAGCCCCCTGCCAGATTTTCCAACACTAGATGCCTTGCCCATCTTTCTTGCAAGCTTCCTCTCTGCCATAATCTATAAGTGTGGTCAAGGGGCTGTGAGAAAGATTGCCCCAGGTAGTCAAAACCATGGAGCCCCTGGAAAATCCTGTGTTTTAAGCTTCAATCCTTTGTTAAAATTTGTCCTCAGCTCTTGCTTTGGATTTCCCAGAAATTCAGTTATGAATATCATTAAGGGCCTTCGTGTACAATTTTGCCATACCAAGAAAATAGCTGCACCACCATTCACCCAGAGCATTTGTGGAATTCGTTTACTCAAGATAAGTAAAGGCCACACAAGCATTCTGCTTACCTGGAGGTCTGTTTCCAGTGTCCCTGAGCTCACTGTGCACTCCACCACTCTAACACGATGGGGTTCGTCTCTAGCCTGGGAACTCCTTCAGGAGACACTGACTCAGCTTCATAGATTTTTATTCCCAGCACCTAGCATAGGACACACTACATACTATAGTTCGTGTATTGAAGCCTTCACCCATCAATATGACTGTATTTAGAGGAAGGGACTTTGGAGAAGTAATCAAGGCTGTATAAGGTCATAAGCTGAGTTCCCAACCCAATAGAACTGGAGTCCTTATAAGAAGAGAGAGAGACTGCAGAGATCTCTCTGTGCACACGCAGAGAAGAGGCCATGTCAGGCCATAAGGATGACTTTCTATAAGCCAGGCAAAGATCTCACCAGAAACCAAACCTGCCAACACTTTGATCTTGTACTTCTACCCTCCAGGACTGCGAGAAAATAAATTTCTGTTGTCTCTGGTGTTCAGTCTTGGAATTTTGCTATGATAGCTGAGCAGATTAATACTGAAATGAAAATTCTTAAACAAAATTCCTATGACCAGCTTTAAATTCCAAAAGAAGGGTGGGTTGGGGGCAGCAGGAACTAGTATATACTGAGAGCTGATATATGTGAGTGACAGCAACTTGTGAAATGCTTCTAAAAGAAATTCATCATTTGTCTCTTTATCTAACAAGATCTCCAGGTGAGAGACAGTGGTGGGGGAGGAGGTGGAGGGAGGGAAGGAAAAGCGCACAAAATGGAATAGAAAAGAACACAAGGGACCATGGAGATGGATCACGGGTGAATTGGTGGTGGGCTACCCAAGGGGAATACAAAATGTAAAAGACATAAATAACAATAAAAATAAAAAAAAACATCTCCTGGGAAATCTCTGCAGATCCGTCCAATGCCATTGGGTGAAGGGTTCCTGTTGTGCTGTTTTTCCCACTAGACCTTTCCCAGCTGCTGACTCAATGATTTCATGGGCACATGAGCTTGAAATCACCTCTTTGGTGGGTGAAATGAAATTAGCAGCATAAACCTCTCCTATCTTCCCAGCATTGCTCCTAAATGTCCCTGTGAACCAGGAGTGAATGCTGCCTTTCCCACACCAAGTTAGACTTTATGACATTTATTACATTTTGATCAACAAAATTAAGTGACAAAATCAGGGTTCCTAGGAGGAATGAGTCAAAACCAGCATCAGGTTCTCATTAGGAATCTTGTCTTTCCCTTTTATAACAGACATCAGGCCACCTGCAAAAACAGCCACAATTGTCAATGACTCTGAAAAGTAAATATCCACCACAGGTTTTTGAGGGAGGAAAGGCAGTTGTGTCTGAACTTCAAGGGGGCCAATGAGAATCTTTTCCTCTTTTCTTCCTGGCTCCTGGGGCGAGGCTGCAGGTCAGGTGGCCTGCAGAGTGCTCTGTGGCCTGGGCAGGGCTCTCAAGCCTTTTGGCCTGGGCTCCTGGGCCAGCTCACCAATTGCTAGTCATGAGGCCTTGGACAGTACTTACTCTCTTCCTGTCTCAGTTTTCCCCTCCATTTGTCAATAATAATATCCCAGTGAGGATTAAATGAGGTAGTATATACAAAGCACTTTCAAGAGTGAGTAGCAAAGAAAGAGTGTTCACTATGTGTTAGTTGGTAGCTCTTTTCATCAGGAAAAGAAGACAAAGAAAAATGCTAAGCAATCCTTCTCTCTAAAATATTCTTACAAAATATTTTTCTACAGCTTATTTTTTGGTTCATTGTAGAAATATGGAAAGTGCATGTGACAAGACAGTATTTAGATATTAATCAATATTTTCTTCCTTGCTTCTTTAAAAGAACCACTCCTGCCCCCCTTCAATTCGAAGCTGTCACTGAGCCCTGTAAAGGTGAAATCAGAGAAAAGAGGAAGAAAAGCCTTTTGGTGACTAAAGTCAAAGATTGGATTTCACATCCTAAACTTGACATCACGTGGCAGATTTTCATGAAGTCCTTTGGGAGGATGACAAGGTGATCCAGAAGCTGCTTGGAGGCCCAGAGGAGTCAAAGTTCTCAGGGTAGAAACGCGCAGAGGCCACATTCTGTCCACTCCTGCCCCATGTCCCAGTCCAATGACAGAGATGGCAAAAACCCAAAGGAGGGTTGGGAGTCTTTGGGATTGGGGGCACTCAGGAGGGTCAGAAAGTGCAATGCTCAACCCCAAGTGCGATGCTTGACCCCAAGTGCATCACGCAGGATGGCTGCGGCAACATCAGGCAGATGGGAATGAGGTGGCCTCAGGGAGTTCCCCATTCCGGGGGTGTTCCCTGTTCTCCGGGAGGCTCATGGAGATTATTTGTCCACAAGGGACAAGAACTACTGAGAGAGAACTTGGCCCAGAGAAGCAGTGACTAGTATGAAGGCTCCAGTATCAGTCTGGTCAGTCAACTCCATTGGAGGCTGGACAGGAATCAGAGCATATAAGCAAGGACAATGTCACTGAAATTGCAGGACTTCACGCCTTCCTTGCCACCTGCTAATCCAGGACTGCCATGAAAACTTCCTGGAATTTACTCAAAACTTTGGATAAAGAAGTAGGGTCCTAAATTAACTGAGCCTGGGGTCACTTACACAGGGGTGCGTGTTTTTCACTGCACTGAGACACCCAGCCCTGGCAGGAGGCAGAGACCAACATCCAGTTTATGTTCTGCCATCACATGTGTGCAGCATGTGCAGCCTGGGCTGCATCAGCCTGGAGAGGACCCCGGGCCAATTTATGCTCTGGGCAGCTCTGAGCAAACCTTGATTCAACAGACATCCCTGTAAAATTAATGAAATGTTTTCACCACAAGCAGATTGCAGTTAAAAGTAGAAATTAATTAGGAGCATGTAAAAATAAATTTATATCTCTTGCACATTTGAATGTATGGTCTGATGTTTGTGACTACTATATAGGGACATATTTAAAATATGTAAACTATCCCTCCTCCCAAAACCCACTTCTCTTGCATCATGGTTAATATTTTGATATATTTTATATTTCAGTCTTTTCTCCATACACATTTCCATAATGAACATCACATGGAATATACATTTTGATAGTATGCATTTTCTACTTAAAATTGTATCATAGGGATGGGCCTCCCTGGTGGCCTAAGGGTCAAGTCTCAGCACTATCACCACCACAGCATGAGTTCAATCCCCAACAGGGAGCTAACCCACATGGCACAGCGGACCTCTCCTACCTCACCCGCTGCTCCCTCAGCAGTGTATTTCAGTCATTCCGCCTGTTCTGCTCCCCACTCTGTCTCTGGTGAATCCTCTAGCTACACACCCTACACACACCTCTGACCTATACCCCAGTTCTTCTGTGCAAAAGTAAATAATTTTTTTTTAAATTGTATCACAGGGGAATGACATGATCTCAACTGTGTCTGCATTTGAAACACCTGAGGTGCTGATACAGAGGCCATACCCAAGGCCACATCTCAGACCAAAGGATCAGAAACCTCATATACTGCCAGGTGCCAGAATCATTGACTGAAGATTCAACTGCATTTAGACTAGAGGGGTCTGAGGAAGGAATCTTTTAAAATATTTTTAATTGTTATTATTATTTATGTCTTTTACATTATTGTGTTTTTCCCATAGGCTTCCCATCACCAATTCACCTGTGAACTGTCACTATAGTCCCCTGTGCTCTTTTCTCCCCCATTTTGAGCCCTTATCCTCCCCCTCCCTCACTGCATGTCTCTCTTATTTGGTTCCCCTATATCCCCGCTATAAGTGAAACCATTCGATATTTTTCTTTTTCCTTCTGCCTTATTTCGCTGAGCATGATCCCTTCTAGCTCCATCCATGTTGCTGCGAATTGCATATGTTTATCTTTTTTGATTGCTGAATAGTATTCCATTGTGTATATGTACCACTTCTTCTTGATCTAGTCATCTATTTTTGGGCATCTGGGTTGTCTTAGCTATTGTGAACAGTGCTGCAATAACATAGGGGTGCACGTATCCTTTTAGATTAATGTTTTTGTGTCCTTTGGGTAGATTCCCAAAAGTGTAATTGCCAGTCATATGGAAGCTCCATTTTCAGCAGTTTGAGGAGCCTCCATACAGCTTTCCATAGTGGTTGGACCAGTTTGCATTCCCACCAGCAGTGTAGGAGAGTTCCTTTTCCTCCACATCCTTGCCAGCATTTGTTGTTGCCTGTTTTTTTAATGTGCACCATTCTCACTGGTGTGAGGTGGTTTTGCTTTGTATTTCCCTGATTATAAGTGATGCTGAACATTTTTTCATATGCCTGTTGGCCTTTTGCTTTTCTTCTTTGGAGAAGTGTCTTTTTAGCTCTTCTGCCCATTTTTTTACTGTATTGTTGACTTTGTTTTTGTTGAGTTGTGTGAACTCCTTGTACATTTTGCTACCAGTCCTTTATCAGTTGCATTGTGTGAAAAGATTTTCTCCCAATTAGTAGGGTGTCTGTTTGTTTGGTTAATGTCTCTTTTGCTGTACAGAAGTTTTTTAGTTTGATGTTTATCTTTTCCTTCACTTCCTTTGCTTTGGGGGATGTGTCTTTAAATATTTTGCTGAGATGTACGTCATGTATAGTTTTGCCTATATTTTCTTCTATAAATTTTATGGTTTCAGGTCTTACATCCTGGTCTTTTATTCATTTTGAGTTGTGCATGGTGTGAGGCAGTAGTCTAGCTTCACTTTTTATTGCATGTAGCAGTCCAGTTTTCCCAGCACCATTTATTGAACAAGCTGACCTTGTTCCATTGCATATTCTTTCCTCCTTTGTCAAAGATTAGTTATCCATAGATATGTAGATTTATTTCTGGGCTTTCTATTCCAGTCCATTGGTTTGTGTGTCTGGTTTTTTTCCAGCACCATGCTGTTTTAATTATTATGGCTTTGTAATATGGTTTGAAATCAGAGAATGTAATCCCTCCATTTTCTTTCTTTTTAGTCAGGAGAGCTTTATTTATTTGGGGTTTTTTGTGATTCCATATGAATTTCATCAATATCGAAATAGCATTAAATCTGTAAATTGGTTTTGGTAGGATAGCCATTTGATAATGTTAATTCTTCCAATCCATGAGCAGGGGATGTCTTTCCATTTTTTTGTGTCCTTCTCTATTTCTTTTAACAGTGTCTCATAGTTTTCTTTGTAAGTCCTTTACCTCTTTTTTTAGGTTTATTCCCAGGTATTTTATTTTTTTGGTTTCAATTTTGAAGGGGATGATTCTCTTAATTTCTTCTTCTTCAGACTGAGTGTTTGCATATAGGAAGACTACTGATTTTTGTGTGTTGATTTTGTATCTTGCTGCTTTACTGAACTGGTCTATAATTTTGACTAGTTTTTCTGTGAAGTTCTTAGGATTCCCTATGTATATTATATCATCTGCAAATAGTTACAGTTTAATTTTTTCTTTCCCTATTTGGATTTCTTGTATGTCTTTTCTTGTCTTATTGCTCTGGCTAGGTATTATATTGAAAAGCAATGGTGAGAGTGGACATTCTTGCCGTATTCTTGATCTTAGGGGAAAGGCTTTCAGCTTCTCACCATTGAGGATAACATTGGCTGTGGGTTTGTCATATATGGCTTTTATTATGTTAAGGTATGTCCCTTCTATCCCAAGGATTTCAAGGGTCTTTATCATAAATGGATGTTGCACTTTGTCAAATGTTTTCGCAGCATCTATTGACATGATCACATGGTTTTTATTTTTCTTTTTGTTGATGTGTTGGATTACATTAATTGATTTTCAGATGTTGAACCATCCTTGTGTCCCTGCAATAAATCCCACTTGATCATGACATATTATCTTTTGGATGCATTGTTGGATCCTGTTGACTAAGGTTTTGTTGAATATTTTTGCATCAGTGTTCATTAGCGAGATTGGTCTGTAGTTTTCTTTTTTGTGTGTTGTCTTTGCTTGGTTTTGGTATTAGTGTGATGCTGGGTTCCCAGAATGTGTTTGGTAGTATTCTTTGAGGAAGGAATTTTTGAGACATCTTACTTGATCAGTATTTTTCGAAGTGAATGTGGTGTGAATTACCTGCAGATGTTGTTAAAATGCAGATTCTGAATCAGTGGTGTTGGGGTGGGGACTGAGATTCTGTGTTTCTCTTGAGGTCCCAGGTGGCCCCTGCTTGATTCACCACGCTTTGAGAACCACAGTCTTAGCAATTAGGAAGATGAAGAAGAACAAGCAAAATAATTTATATTGTGATCATTTATCCTAGTAATTTTAAAATGTTTTTAAACTGTCATTTTTAATATTTACATACTTCATAAAATCAATAGGCTTTCTTTCTTAACCATCCCCCTATTGTTTGTCATTCAGAGTTTTTCAATTTTGTTATTATAACCAATGCAGTGCTAAACTTCTTAGTGCATACGTCCTTGTCCCCCAACTTTTAAATGAGCAACTAATAGAGGAAAATGCTAGAGGTGGCAAAGCAGGCCCAGTGTGGCACAATGTCCAAGGCACAGTTTCACCTTCCAGTGTGGCCATTGTTACTATGTGTCCTTGGGCAATTTGAGCAATGTGTTTTTGCCTCAATTTTCTCTGCTATCTAATGGGCTTTTCCTTTTCTCATACCCTTAGGATAAAGGGAATTAATAAGGTGATCTGAACCCAGCACTTCATTCTTTGAAGTCACTGTATCATTAATTATTTGTCACAGCCCAGGGTCAAGGACTGAGTGTGCCATTTGCAATCCCTGGGTTCAGCCTGCCCCAATCCTACCAGGTACAGAATCCCCAGTTCTTCAATAACCAACAAACACTGGGATTTAGCCCACCCTTGGCTGTTTGGATTTCAGTGCCAAGGGTAGGAGGTCTGAAAGACATGAAAAGAAATAGCTGAATTCCAAGACACTCCTTCAGATAAAATTTCCTTTAAAACATTCGTACCATTCTTCATCAATATTTATAAAGTGATGACTAGATATAGCTACATTCCTCTCGGGCTAGGTCTGGAACACACCCGTAAAACATGATCAAAATACAATTGTTTCAGGGAGAAGAACACTGATATAGACAAGTTACTTTGATAATGAGAAAACAAGTCAGTTCTACCTAGTTAAAAAAAAAAATCAAATCAAGTCGAAAACAATTAGCAAGAGCACAACAAAAGGAATGCAACTTTTGAAAGGCAATATCATGTGTAGAAAAATCAGGGAGTCAGGGTCTGAGGTTTGATTCCTAGTTGGCCTCTATCTAGGAGAGACTCAGCACAAGTTCATTAACCATTTAGTTGCAATTTGTTCCTCAGGAGATGTTATGGAAGTTATTGTAAACACAGAGAAAAATGCAACTCTTCTAGGAGTTCATTGATGTATCCAGCCTTTCAAACAGGCAGATTGTTAGTAAATACTTGCCAACATGTTAAAGATTAAGGACACTTAGGGTTTCATCCCATATTCCTGTCTAATCTTTATGAGAACAAAAAGGACATCCAGCTTCCCAACAAGTCCCTTGGAAGGTGCCACCTAGTGCATAGAATTTTCAAGACTCATTTTCTGGGTTATGATTCTCATTTCTTGCTTATATTAGCATTTCCTGGTGAGAATTTTTAAATGCCAATGCCAAGATCCCACCCTCAACAAGCTAAGGCCATGTTCCCATATTGTTTACAAAGCTCCAGATTATCCTCTCATAGAACCTGAGCTCAGACTCACTGAGTTACAGTATAAGAAACTTAATGAAAATCCAGAGTAGGTAAATCCATTTTCTCCCAATGATCCCAGTTTTAAGATATTTATTATCTAAGCTAGTTAGTTCCTCAGCGGTGCATTGCAGGAAGAGACATAAACTGGTGAATTTGAATGAATATCCAGATGATGTCCAGGGGAATGCCTAGAGCATCAGAGATGTACCCAAACAGTACACTACAATGAGTGAGAGGAGAGGGGGAGAGGCAATAGTGACAACAACTCATGCTCAACATCATCAGTCACCATTTACTAGTGCCACACACTGTAAGCCAAGAAACTCACATTTTATTTTTACAATACTCATATGGAGGCAGAGGTGGGGGTGGTAGGGTGAGTGGCTATGGAGCAGCAAAATAGTGCAGCTTTTCTTGAAAACAATTAGTAATACCCATCAAGAACCCTCAGATGTTCACTTTTTTTGAGCAAGGAATTCATTTGAAGTTTACTACCCCATGGAAATCGTTCCGGGTGGTGCTTTTGGTCACAAAGATGTTCACTGCAGTGTGGCTTATGTTAGGGAGAGACTGGGAATAAGCTAAACGTCAGCAAACAGGTGGCGATTATGTAGATGTTGCCACATTATACACTGGAGTATAAATGCAACCATTAAAGATGTTTTCCATTATGAATAAATTCTATGAAAAGAAACCTTATATATTATACAGTGTTAAGTAAAACAAAGTAAGAAATAAAATAGTATCCAATATGTGATTCTAGTTCTGGGAATAAAAACTTGCAAGCTGACCATAGACCTGAGACACACAATATGGGAGAAGGGTCAAAACAGGGTAGGAAGAGCACATGGGACTGTGGTGATGGATCACGGTGCTGTGGTGGGGGGAGAACTAGGGACTACACCTAAGGGGGGAAATTGAATATTGTCCAAAAATTAACGACCATGTAAGGAAATAAATAAAAATAAAAATAGGAAAAATTAAAGTAAAACAAAAGGAATAAAAATTCCAGGAATGGCAAGTAACTGTAAAATGTATGAACGTTACGAAGTTGGCTGCAGTAGGCAGGACACTGTTTGTGCCTATGTCTCCTTCAGAGAACAAGTCTCATCTTGTCTAGTATCTTGCCAGAGTGAGGATCAATTCAGAGTACTCACTTTGAGCTTGTGATGGCACCCTGCAGTGGCCCATGTTCTGGTTTGTGCACCCAGGGGCCAGTGGGTGTTTCCTTTTCCAAACAAAGCCAAGCCTGGAGGCAGATGTAGATAGTCAGAGGAAATGGAAAACACGTGACAGCTGATTTGTAATACAGTACAAATATTTGTTTCACAAGCTAGTCTCACGATTGGAATCAGGTTCCTTGTGGGTGTGAAAAGATCAGGAACTGAGAAAGAAGGGAAGATTTACAGAGGAGAAAACAAAAAGAAGTAGAGGGTTAGGAGAGGAAAGCAAACAGAATTACATCACTGAAGGAATTTCAAATTTTGTAAATTTTGCATATGTTGCCATTTTCTGACATTTTGCATCTGTTCTGGGACAGCCTCATAAAACTGACCCAACACATTTGTCAGAGTCACATTCCCCTGGGATGAGCTTCCTTCTCCCACCCTCAGTCCCAAAGTCCAGGCCTCACAGCCATTTGGCTATCCACATTCTTCCCAACTCCCCAGTTTAGGACAAGACTTACATCTCGGATCTGTTCCAATCCAAAATGGCTTTTGTCCTTTAAAAAAAAAAATAGGCATGAAGAAGTCATACCCTCTATTACAGTAACTATATTTTAATCAACCATTGATTGAAAACATATAGAATGACCAAAGCTATCATAAATTCAAGACTGATTTTTAATCAATTTTCATTTTAAGAAACAGAACAGCATCCATGTATTTTTGAAAAATGGAACATGTGGGGCACTTTGAGCAGCAAGTCTACAATGTCTGACACCTAAAGGTTTTAAAGCAAGGTTGGGACTCTCCTTGCCATGTACATTGGCCTCTACCTGTCCATTCTCTCAAAGTCTAGGGATGAGATTAATCTGTGTGCTCCCATTCCTCCCAGCCCCCCTTAGGAAACCAATGAGCAATCCTCCCTGGTCACTGCCTTCAACACCTTTGCTAGACAGTCCCTCAGCAGTGCATTGTAGGAAGGGACATAAACAGGTCATTCTGGATGTCCTGATGATGTACAACAGAGAAAAAAAGACTATAGTACCATAAAAGCGAGTGTCTCTGCAGAGTCAGGGAAGGAGGGAAGAGACAAGGGAATAAAGATACGACATTTTATTGAGACTATACAGGCAGCATCTGTGAAACAATTTTATTTCCCCTTATTATAGGTGGGGAAACTTAGGTTAGACCTAAAGACAGAAAATGGTGAAAGTGGGATTTTATGACTCCTGAGCCCTTTCACCCTGTAACATATTTGAATTGTCTAATGCTTTTATTCTCCTGAATAAAATGGCCTTTAACCTGAAGGAGAATTTCAGCACCTTAGCAGAATTCTTTTGCAAATTGTACCAAATATGGGCAACTGTCCTTTGGGCCTGATCATTTTAGGTATCCTGGGCTATTGCTCCAGGCTATATATGATCATATGATAATGATAATATATAAGACAGATCACATAACAATGATCATCTATATGATGATTATATAATATAATAAAGAATATAATTATGATGCATCATAAAATAAAATACTTCTTACAATTCTGCAGTCTGGAACGGTAGGATACAATGAGGGCTGCAAAACCAAAATTATGGAAGCTAAGTCTCAAAAAAAATAAGCATTTGACCTTGTGTCAGGTTAGTGTGTATTGGAATGTAAAATTTCAGAGCCAGGTATTCCAGGGTCAGACAGATGATTCTTTAGTCTAAAAATTAACTGGTTAGTGTTAGTTTATAAAGCCAATACACAAAAATCAGTTGCCTTCTTATGTATAAATGATGAGGTAGAAGAGGAAGACATTACAATCACACCAAAAAAAAATTAAATACATAAGAGTAAGTCTATAAAGGAGATAAAAAGTCTATACAATGAAAACTATAAGATACTATTAAAATAAACAGAATATACAACAAAATGGAAAAATATTTTCTGCTCATGAATTGATTCAACATTGTCAAAATATCAATTCTATACAAAGCAACATACAGATACAATACCATCAATGGCATTTTTCAAAGAACTGAAACAAAAACTACTAAAATGTATATGCAATCTCAGAAGACTGCAAATAGTCAAAGCAATTCTGACCAAAAAAAAAGAAAAAAAAAATGAAGGTATCAGATTTCTGGACCTCAAACTATATCACAAAGCCATAATAATTAAAACACACTGGTACTGGAACAAAATCAAGCACACAGAGAAGTGGAACAGAATAGAGAGCACAGAAATAAACCCACATCTGTATGGACAGTTACTCTATGACAAAGGGGCCAAAAACTTACATTGGAACAAGGATAGCCTCATCAAGAAGTGGTGTGAAAAAACTGGACAGCCACATGAAAAAGAATAAAACTAGACCAATATCTCACACCATACACAAAAATCAATTCAAAATGGATAAAAGAGTACTTGGCTGTAAGACCTCATTGCACAGGAACTTTGTTGCTGCTTTGCTGTGGGAACGCAATAAGGGACACAGTGGTGGTGAAGTGGGTTTGCAAGGCAAGACTCTGCTACTTGAGCAGAAGTTCTTGTGTCCTTTATTGAAAGCAGAGAGGCTAATAAAAGCTGATCATGCAACAATGGTATGAAGAATAAGGTCCGGAGGGTGGGACTAGAATGGGGACAAAGTTTTATGAGGAACAGAGACGGGGACATCATGACCATATGTCAAAGGACATTTGTGTCAGCAAAGTATGATGTTATTGCAGGCAGAGTTACCCGAGACCACCATGGAGACAGTCACATAATCAGGTCAACAATGGCCTAAGCGTTCCCAGGACTGCCTGGTGATAGGGGACTATACTCTGTAGGTAGTCAAGGAATGCTCTGCTGTGATTTGCAGATAGCAAATAGGTCACAGTTGCCCATGAGTGGCCAGTTAGTAGCCAGCTTATAGGAGCCCACAAGACCTGAAACCATAAAACGCCTAGAAGAAAACATTGGCAAAACACTCCATGACATAAGCTTCAGTAATGCCTTTAGTGATTCATCCTTAACAGGAAGGAAAACAAAAGAGAACCTAAATAACTGAAGCTACATCACACTAAAAAGCTCCTGCACAGCAAAACAAAACTGTAACTTAAACAAAAGGACACCCTACTGATTGGGAGAAAACATTTTCACACCAAACACCTGACAAGGGATGGCTATCAAAGATCTACAAAGAACTCATATAACTAAATAAAAAGAAAACAAATAAGCCAAACAAAAAGAGTGGGCAGAAGAACTAAAGGAAATGTAATTTAAGACCACAATAAGATACCACTTCCACCTCAGGCCTGTGAGAGTGGCCCATATTGAGAAGGCCAGAAACAAGTGCTGGTGAGGGTGTGGTGAAAAGGGAAACCTCCTACACTGCTGGTGGGAATGTACACTGGTGCAGCCCTCACAGAAAGCAGTATGATGTCATCTCAATACATTAGAAATAGATCTGCCATACAACCCAGTAAGTCCACGCCTAGGCATCTACCCACACCAAATTCAAAAACATTAATTTAAAAGGAAATTTGCACTCACATGTTTACTGCAACACTATTTACAACAGACAAATTATGGAAGCAAACTAAATGCCCCCAAACAAGATGAATGGATCAAGATGTGGTATATATACACACAATGGAATATTACTCAGCAATCAAAAAATATAAAATCATGCCATTTGCAATCCCATGGATGGAACTGGAAGGGATAATGCTAAGTCAAATAAGTCAGAAAGATAAAGGTAAATACTGCTTGGTATTATTTATATGTGGCATATAGAGAAACCAAACTAAGGGTCCAATAAAGATAAGCTGAAAACCTGAGTCTTGAAACATGACTATAGGACTGAAGCATCTAGAGTGGGGCAGAGCAAAGAGGGAAGTAAGCACAATGGACTATGGTGGCGAACTATAGGTAATTTGATTGTGGGTGCACTACCATGGCAATATTTGATGGGGACATCCTAATATTATCTCAATTAAAGAGGACAATAATGAAAGGCTAACGGGTTAAATTAATAAACCAAGATTTGAAATCCTTTGAGTATATGAACATTCTTTAAAAATTCCTTGTTCAGATATTTTGATCAGGATTTATTTACCAGAGAACATATCAAAAAGCAGCCTTCCTATGAGGCTTTTCTCCTCTCCTCCCATCCTTGTTCCTATTATATAGCAAGTTTCCTGATGATTATCAGCATAACTGCTCTGTGTCTAGGCAGGTCATATGCACATTTAAATTACTTATTAAATTTTGTAAAAATTGCATAAATGATTCAGCTTTCTTCTGCAATGGGATCATCTTTACTTTTAATAGCCAAATCATAATTTGAAGAATTTCAGTCCATCATCGCAAACGATCTGGGAGAACTACATGATCTGGTATTCACATGTCATTTCTAACTCCAAACCTCCAGTCCTGTCTCATTTCTGTGTCCTCTGCTTTCCTCATCACTGATCTTATCAGCTGCTGTCTTTTTCTTTTTTCTATTTTTTTTAAAGATTTGTTTATTTATGCACACAAGAACGGGGGTGTAGGCCAGAGATGTGGGATGGTGAGAGGATTACCAGAGACAGAGTGGGGAGCAGGACAGGTGGATTGACTGAAATACACTGCTGAGGGGAGCAGCGGGCCGAAGCAGGAGAGGTCTGCTGCACCATGTAGGAATCTCCCTGACTGGGGATCGAACTCCTGCTGCAGTGACTGCCGACAGCTTCAGAGGCCAAGACTTAACCCATTGCGCCACCAGGGAGGCCCTGATGTCCTTTTCATTATCACTGTGTCCCCAGTGTAGACACACTCCTCTTCCTCATTCTCCAAGGCATTTTTGTTTGTGTAATAGACTTGCTGAATGTTCAGAGGCAACAGAGAAGACTCATAGTGCAAACTGACAAGTCAACACTAGATATGCAACATTAGTATTCTTGAATTTTCTTGGATATATTGATATCCTGATATTGCTGTCCCAGTTTGTCATTTTACCATCTTTTCTAACAAGACCTGGATGATTAGATATGAACAAGTCAAAATAAAGCCATTATCACGACTGCAAAACCAATTCCATGTCCCAAAGCATTTCTAGGAATCATGAGATCCAAACTCAAATGATAGTACATTCAAAGAAACAGTTCAAGAGGAAAAAAACCAAAACACCATATAAGAAAACAAAAACAAAAACCAAACCATTTCAATCTCTAAATGCTTCCATTGAAGGTGTATGAAAGGCACTTGCTTGATTCCCAAGCTGCTGGACCTTTCTCCTCTCCTCTTGCTCCTTCTCACCACCTGTGGTTATGCCAGAGCCTGTCAATCTCTCAAACACCTTCCTATCTATTTTATTCCATGATTTTCCCCAATATCCAGCCAAAGTGGATTTTTCATCTCTCTCCTGTTCTTTAACACTTGATTGTGTACATCCACTGAGACGCTCATATTTCTTTTAGCTTCTCTCACTGTTTGCAGGATTCAGTTCTATGGAAATCAACTTGGGAGTTGACTATCTAGCAAGAATCTTCTCCCACTGAGAAGCTGGGAAGGGGAAGAGGAACAGGGATGGTAGGAGAGGAGAAATATTAAAGTGTATACATTCTTGTCCCTACTATGCATTTGTTTTGTTTTTGCTTTTCTACTCTAGGTCAGGAGCATGTTTATCTTAGGAAGTTAGGAACGTGGTGATAGACTGTTAGGAAAGCAATTACAGAACGATCTGGTAGTCGGGAGGCAATAAATCAGTGATTGTCAAAGTGTGGTTCCTGGACCAACTGTATCAACACTTATTGGGGCCTCCCTGGTGACATAAGGGTTAAGTCTCAGAGCCATCAAGTTATTGCCAGCCACTGCAGCATGAGTTCAATCCCTGGCCACGGAGCTTACCCACATGGTGTAGCAGACCTCTCCTGTCTCACCTGCTGCTCCCCTCAGCAGTGTATTTCTGCTCCCCACTCTGTCTCTGATGAATCCTCTCAGGGCCCCCCACCTCCAGCCTATACCCCAGTTCTTGTATGCATAAATTAAAAAAAAATGGATTCCTTCAGACCCACTCCAAATTTGGTGAATCACACTCTGAGGTGAAGTATGGTACTTTATGCTTCACAAGCACTCCAGATGATTCAGAGGCAGCTAAAGTTTGACCAGCATGGACTTTGGACTTTTCCAAGCCAAATGAACTCATTAAACTTACTACGTTCCAACTCTACCTTTACCTCCATCATATCATTCCCTCTCCCCAAGCCTAGTAGTGGACAAAATCAGACCTTTGGCTGGAGGATCCCAGGGCTTCCCCTTATGTCACAGAAGAATCCCTCTTACCGGCAGGGCCTCAAGCCTCCCCCTATATCTCTTTCTTTGCAGAGTTGCCATCATCTACTCTGTTCCTTGACCCCTTTACTGAGTTTGGTGACCATTTCAATACTACTACTATGACAACTACTACTACAAGTACTACTACTACTACTACTACTACTACTACTACTACTACTACTACTACTACTTTATGCCCCCTGAGATAAATAACTCAATTTATTACCTAGTAAATATTCATTAGATGAACAGCTTACAGACTTGAATTTTAGTTTTTCTCTCAAAATGGTCAAGATGATTGTATGTATATAGATACAGCTTGAAATGAGTATTTGAACTTCTCCATACTTTGGCTTAAAAACTCCTTTACTTTCAGTTGGGCTTCAGCTGAAATGCCAGTACAGAGGCCACATGGTAAGCTTGTTCTTGGGCTGGGAGTAAATTTCTTCCCCAAATATAAGCATGTTCCCTGAAAATCAGCACCTTGGAAGTTAGCTAAAGCACTTCCACCAAATAAGAAGTTGTTAGGGAAATAACTCACCTAAAACCAAAATAGGACCCCAGTAAGGGATTAAAGCAAGCAGTTGAAATACTTAAATGCATCTCTATTTATCACTTCTTAACCACTACTTTTTTCCAGCAAGCTCTTAGTCAATATGGGTTAGAGTTCTCAACAGTCCTCTTTCATTTTAAGTCGTTTAAAATTTGCTCTATGAATTTTGTCACTGGGAATTGCAGCCATTACATTTTGCCCATTAGTGCCCAGGCAGAAGGAGTGGGTGAAATGGAGGATTTACTTCTCCTCGTTTCTGATTCTATAGGCTCTGGGCTTTTCAGGAGAGGGTGGCAATGAACTCTGGTCAAAGTGTGTCACATTCTCAGACTCAGCAATGAACCAGGAACCCAAAGGAGAATAAAGGAACAGATCCTGGCACTGATTCACACACATACTGGAGAAAAGCAGGGAATAGAAAGCCATCTCCACACCCTGGAAATTTCCAGAAGAAATGTTTGGCTACCTTGAACAAAGGCTTCTTAAATGTTAATATGCATGAGTCACCTGAGGATCTTATTAAAATGTACATTTTAATTCAGCTATTCTAGGGTGGGTCTGAGAGTTTGCATTTCTACCAAGCTCCCAGAGATGTTGATCTGCTGATATGCAGGCCATATTTTCAGTAGCAAGAACCCAACTCCTCCTTTTGTGAGGCCCTTGGCTAAGAGAAGGAATTATCAAAATATAAGAGATTCATTAACTGGGAGTTACAGTAAGTATTTCTGCAGAGTGTTATCATCCTCAATTGTGTAAGTTAAAATAACTATCTTACTTTGGAGTATGTTTGCTTTCATAAAAAATATTTTAAGTAGTATGTGTGTACAGTTGTTTAATGCATGTTGATGTGTATTACAATTCCAAGTTGGCGTATTAAGATTTTGCTTAAATACAAAATCAATTGCAGGAAGCATGGTATAGGAGGAGTTAGTGTTTCTCCTAGTCATGGCAGCAGTGCAGTGGGTAGAACATAGTGTAGACCGACATGACTCAAATTCACAGCCTCTGTCAGGTTATTTTCTAAAACATTACAATGGCCAGTGCTTCTCAGTCTTGTGTGAGAGGTTGATTGCTTGGCAGTTGTGCTGCTCCCTCCAAGGCAGGATGGATGAAGTGTCTATATTTTACGTAATGAAATGACACTATTTCATGGGCAGAAAACATGGCTCTAGTAAATGAATGTAATATGAAGTAGCAACCTACCTTACATCCTTTGGGAAATATGCCTCAGATTCATCACAGATGAAAAGAGGGTGATAACGTCTATCTCAAATGGAGATTTCTGGTCCTTCAGTTGTAATCACAGACATGCCAAAGACTTTTGTTTTGGGGTACATTGGATGTCAACCATGACTTCCACTGCTACTGGGTATCAGTGATTTAACACTTTCCCTGATCAAACCTTGCAAACATCACATTAACCGTGACAACTCAATTCGGTAAGCAGTTTATTACCTCATGCTACAGATGAGGGAACTGAAGATGCGAAAGATTATGCCAGTGGTTTTCCAACAGAGCTCCCTGGTTGAGTTGAGTCTTCCCTCATATTCCACAGGCTTCTCACCAGCACATGCTCCCAGCTCATTCTCCTGGGCTTCTCCATGAACTTCACTTTGTTCATCAAGAAATTAGCATATAACTTTTGACCAAACAAGTCTCCATGACAGTATTAATCTTTTCTGAGTCATAATGCATCTGATCACCTAATGAAGGTCTTGGACTCTTATCCTAGGAAAATGCTCATAAGCAAACATCCCACCTTCCATTCAACTTCATAGAGTTGGTGAACCCCAAGCAAAGAACTACCCTGCAATGCTGAGAAGACAAAGAGGGCTTTTTCAGGCTGTAGGCTGAACCTGACCTGCTCTTTCAATACTGACTTGAAATATTTTCCTTAGCCATTTTCCTGGCTTTTATTTCTCAAATATTTATATTGATAAAAGATTAAACAGGCTCTAAATGTCAAAAATATTCCTTGGCACTAGGGTGTTTATAGAGTTTCCAACTTTTTTAAAACATCAGTCTTCAAAGAGACTGTCTTTCTATTATTAGTAGACAGTATCAGTTCAGATTAGCGAACATCCAAAGGGCGCTTGTTTCTCTCTCTCTTGGTGTCTGAATGAAATAAGATACTTAAAGCAAAACAACATGATTGCTCCCTCCTGTTTTTTTGACATAAGGATTGCTCCCTACTGTTTTTTTTTTTAAAGATTTTTTTTTATTATTTTTTATTTTACATACAAGCTGGGGTACAGGCCAGAGGCGTGGGGCGGCGAGAGGGTTCACCAGAGACAGAGCGGGTAGCAGAACAGGCAGATCAGAAATCCACTGCTGAGGGGAGCAGCGGGTGAGGCAGGAGAGGTCTGCCTGGCCATGTGGGACTCTCCCTGGCCGGGTGTGGAACTCGCGTCGCCACTGCCAACAGCTCCACAGCGCAGC
>PVIJ01010824.1:0-10125 GCA_004024925.1 Scalopus aquaticus | reverse complement strand
AGAATGTTTCTCTGGACCAGCTGCATGGGCATCCAGGGGAGCTTGCTAAAAATGCAAATTCTCAGGCCACCCCTCCCCCCGCCTGCAAGCCTATTAAATAAGAAACTTTAGGGATGAAAACTGCATTCTGCTCATACCAATCGTCTGCGGTGATTCTGATGCATACGAATATGAGAACAGATCTTCTCTCTCACAGAAGTGACTCTCCCAGCCAGTCCTAAATCAATCCACTGATGTAATGAAAGGGGAATATGGATGGGGAGAAAAGTGATGAGAAAATTTAGCTTTTGCTGAGCAAAAGTTACGTGTCAAGCAGATGCTTATGATCTCATTTCACCCTTCCATAAGCCCTAAGAATTTTTACTCTTGCCTCTATCTAAAAATTTTTCTTCCGAAAGAGCTAGATTCCTTTCACTGTTGGTCTGTGAGCAGACTGGTCCAGCTCTTATGGAAAGCAGTATGGAGGTTTCTCAAAATATTAAAAATAGAACTATCATGTGATCAGTAATTCCACCTCTCAGTATCTATTTGAAAAATACAAAAACACTAATTGGAAGAAATATATGCTGTCCAATGTTCACTGCAGCACAACTTACAAGTTAGGGAAACAATCCAGTTCTTGTATGCATAAATAAATAAATCTTAAAAAATTAAAAATAAAATGTTTTTAAAAAACTAAAAAAAAAAAAAAAAACCTGGAAATCTTAATGTAGAATTGTGGCTACTAGGGGTGGGGTGGGGGGCAAACAGAGGAGGGGGCACAGTGTAGAGGACTGTGGGTGCTTTGGTGGTCACTGTGGTGTGGTGACAGACATCAGAAGAGGTGTGAGTCTATACCCCTAAGTCATATATTGTGTTGTAAACAAATGTTGCCCCAACAAAACGTTTAAAAATCCTGCAGCAGCATCCAAACATCTTTATATTTAAACTCTGAAAAGGCAATTCATTTTACCACCACTGCTACCTCTCCAAGATGGTCAACATGACCTATATAAAGACAGAACTTTTAAAAATTCCTTATGTAATATTATATAAAAGCTTAAATTAAATATAATGAAATTAAATTAAATACATGTCTCTACATGTAGACACAAGAAAACAAACATAAAAGCTAGTAAAATAAAAGATATTTCAAGAGATAACTATTCATGCTTACAGACCTACTAAGTAGTGGGCCCACAGTAGGAAATTTCAAAAGTGTAAAAGTTATAAAGAATAAATGAGAATTACACAAAACCTCACTCCAAACCACTAATAGCATTTAATGAACCTCTGTATAGTGGGTTGTTTGTTTTTTTTTTTCCCCTATGTAAAACCTCTCTGGATTTAAAAGCTATTTTGTGGGCAATAGATTTCAGGCTCTGGAAAGGATTCTTTGAGATCTGAAGGCCTGGAACTAACCCCTTAGCCCCCACCTTTATCCTGCTCTCCCTCAAAAGCAGATGTCAGGACCCTTCAGGACTACCCCATCCCTGCGTTTGATACTATGCAGAAGTAAGTGTTTAGTGGATTAAACAAGTGAGTTCAAGTCGTTGCTAAAAACTGGCTGAACACAGAGTGGGTGCTAAGACCCTGCTCTAAAATTGAACAGACGTGGATTTTTAGCCAGATGTAGAACAAGCTATTTATGCCCAGTCCTCTATAAAAAGGACAGAGGCTTGCCCTGAGACGTGTGCTTCTTGCACTGGGGGCTGAGAAGAACTGCTGTTTCTCGCACATGCTGCCAGGATCTGTGCCGGCAGACCCCATGGTATCGGCACCACCAGCCAGGCATTGTGCTCCAGAGCTGGGAATGGAAGTCATCAAAATTCTGGCCAGAACTTTGTGATGTTTGGATGGTTCTCTATTTAACCCCCTGCAGAGACTAGTGTGTGTCTGCTTCATGCCAGACTCAGAGGAAATAGTGAAGATAAAAGACAGGAGGCTGGGCTTAGAAATGTTTTCATAAAGAGTTTGCTTGCCTTGCTGATAAGACCACTGGTACAAGGGAATCATTTTGATGTGTATTTTATTATTAAAGTGCCTTTTTAAAAAAGCTAAAATGTTTTTAGAATATGTAGCTGTGGCAGTTCAAACATAATAACCTCCCTCTTTTGAAATAAGAAACTGGAAAAGAAAGCTTAGACTTTTCCCCAGTCTTGCCACCTGGAAATAATTGCTGTCCCCCAGCCCCAAACCCTTAGCTTTTACCTGCCATAAAATAAAAGTGCAGATAACCTGCAATTATTTTATATAACAGATTTGTCTTACACAGCCTGTGGATAACTGAAATTTACAATTAACAGTTTTCTCTGAGGAATGTGTTTCGTCTCAGGGGTCCTTTATTATACATGCTAATAAGACAATTTAGGATAAAGGCAAAAAATGGTTTCTATTAAGAAAAGCACCATTATGTAAGTTAAGGAGTAATACAAGATATTCACTTAGGAGAGGTAAGTTTTAGCATATTTTACTTACCAACCTTTGAATAGAAAATATATTCATATAGTTCAAAATTCAGATAGTACAAAAGGATAGAGATTGGAAAGAATTTTTTCATACCTCCATTCTCTCTCCAGTTTTCTTCTCAAGGGGTAATCAGAGCTACTGGTCTTTAGCACTCTGTCAGATGTATATTACACTGGTCAACAGTGAGATCATTACTGACATTACTGACTTTAAAAGACCCTAATCTGTAGTATCTTGGTGTGCTGAATATAACCCTGAACAGTTTTTAGTACCTCTCATTTTGAAGATATTTCATATAATTCATTTTATGTTTCACTGTGTCAATTTATCCAGTAGGACTGCAACAACATCCTAAATCAGCCTAGAATGATGTAATATTGCATCGCATTGCATAATGCCATCATGCATACATCATCCAGAGTTGATTGCATCATTTTCTGATGCAATGCAATACTACTGCCAGGTGGCTGCTGAAGTAAGCTGACGTCAGCAGTGCACTAGATAAAGCCCTGTCAGAAAGGTTGAGCATTGAAAATATTTCAGACTTTGTGTGAGACAGTTTAAGATATTGTTCCATAGCACTGTTATTATTTTATCCATTTAGGCACAATACAGAACAGTAATGCCTCAAAAGTGCATTAATAGCATGGACAATTTCTGCTCTATTTTTGGGGAAGTGACATTTGCCAACCAGAAAAGTATCACTTCTCAAGTGAAGAAGGCTTCTCATCTTGACTTGGGATGCAAGGTTGGTGACCAAGACAAGCTTTGGGCCCCGCATATATGCTGTGCTCCATGCACAACACAGCTTTCACAGTGGTGAAATGGCAAAAGACCATCAATGCCGTTTGCAGTCCCCATGGTGTGGAAAGAGCCAAGCAACCATATAAAAGACTGTTACTTGTGCTTGATTCCTCCTCTTTCCGGCAGAATAATGTAGCCAAAGAAGTCAAGAATAGTCTACCCAAATATTCCGTCTGCATTGAGATGACTGGTTCAACAACTTGCTGCAGGGTGATGCGAAACAAGCATGGAATGTTTTTTGCCTAGCGTCTACAAATTTTCTTGGGAATGTTAGGGCAGACAACTACAAGCAACTAGTAGAAGACATTGCCGATTACAAAAAAACTAGAGCCCAAATTAGAATTTGACTGTCATATTTATGTTGAGCACATACAAATGGATAGGAAATGACTAATTTTATTTCAGTGATATGACTTTTGTAAAAATTTGTTGATCAGTGATTGACATGCATTTCGTGATGTAAACATCAATTTATTGCAGATTTAAAAAAACACTAGAGCCAAAATTAGAATTTGACTGTCATATTCGTGTTGAGCACATACAAATTGATAGGAAATGACTAATTTTCTTTCAGTTATATGACTTCTGTAAAAATTTGTTGACCAGTGTTATGGGTAAACAAACAATGCACATTTATTCTTAGGCCCTATTTTCTAACACAAATAGGAATGCTTTACACACAGTGTTCCACTCAAGTGTCTCTTGAGTATGCTTTCATTCAATACATAAGGATTGTCCTCATATGTGACGCTACCATAAATCATGCCCCCAAATAGAGGTTCCTTCCATCCGTTTTTGTCTGTGCTTGTCTTGTTCCTTTATTTTTCCCTTTCTTTTCATTGTAAGCCTTCTTGTCCACTCCTCTTACATTTCATCTGGCTCAAAGGAAGAAGATCACATTTTTGTGCCTCAGTGATCCTACGCCTATAAGAATTCAGGTATCAGCAAGTTCGAAGACAATGTCTGAGGTTAGAGGTGTGTATGTTTCTGGAGAGACAGATGTGCAACAGGATTTAGGGAGCAAGAAAAAGGGAGAACAAGAAATGGAATCAAGATTAAAGACAAAGGCAACGTGAAAGAGTTAAACATTGGGAGAACATATGGCAAATATTTCCATCATTGATATGATTTGGATGACTGAACTAGCAAAAAGTGCTTCTCTATGCGAATCAGGTGAATGCAGAAAATGGCCAGTATGTTAAAGTGGTAGAATTATGCCATGTCTAAGACTATAATGTGCAAAGTAAACTGTAGGAATCAAGTCTCTTGAGATGTGTATGGAAGTTTATAAATTTCTAGTGGAGAATTTAGAAAAAAATTCAAAAGGGTTAAAAATACAGCTAATGAGATTTTTGAAACAATCCTATTAGTTTAAGAAAACAAAGATGAACAAATTTATCACATTATTTAAAACAAAAAAAATTGAAGTCATCCAAATACCAAACATTGGGAATTAATATAATAAATTATGGTGTATCCATAAACAGAAACACTATCAGCTATAAATAGGTGTGAGAAAATTCTCTCCATAAATTTCTAAATTATAACAATGAAAAGATACATTACATATATATTTAATGCAATGGTAATAGCAATGGTTTATAGCAACTCTCCACCAGATGCTCTTTGCAGCATTTTAAGTATGTTAGCTCATTAAATCTTACAAAAACTCTATAAATTAGGGGCTGAGATTATTTGCCCACAAGAAATCAGTCACAGAGCAGTGAGGCAAATCTGGATAAAATGGTACAGCAGTGCTTGGAAGGCTGGGACTGAATCTCGGTAATCTGACCCCCTACACGCTGAACGTCATGGGATAATATCTACCTAAGTAGCCAAACCTAGGAGGCAAGACAAAGCTGGTTTTAAATGATGAGCACCCAAAAATGCATCTCTCTGTGGAAAGAAGTTTCACTCTGAAAGCAGCTCAGGGAGGTAGGTCCCACTTAGACTGATAGGGCAAACTAAAATGAAAGGCAAGCAAATAAATTGAAGGAACCCTGAAAGGAACCAAAATGTATTCACTCTATATAGTTTAATCACAAATACAACATAAAAGCATCTGATTTTTTAAAAAACAAGTGTTTATACACACAAGTGTAAAACCCAAATTTGCAAGGTGATTTTTATTTATTTACACTACTGTTCATATAAAAAGTAATTTATTGAGTCTTTAATGATTACTTAGGATGCCCTTTAAAAGTGAACTCTCTTTGTATATGTAATTTTTTAATCGAATTACTATTTAAATTAAAATATTCAAAATCAAAAGTAAGTTGAGGCTGGTTGATATAAGACAAGACAACATTTAAAAGAAAAAAATCCCAATATTCTGCTCCCCATCGTGTGGGGAGACACTCTTCATGCTTTGTAACTTTTTTGGAAGTACTCTCTAAACCATTTTTATTAATTTATTATTCAACCTTGTTTTAAACCAATTACTCCAGCTACTTCATTGAATATATTTGTCACCAAATGACTATGTTTGCTGAAGTCCAAACCCACTTACCAATGATGGTGAGTTGACACTACCAAGTCTATTTTTGTAAATGGTCTGCAGGTTTTCAAGACTCAAAGAGATGAGAGCCCTCTAACATATTTAGTAACGTCAGCATTGTTAAAATAAGTGTATCTTCCTAAAGAGGCTCCTGAGGGATTCTGACATTTTGTTTAAAGACAAAGTTAGTCACATTACATTATTATCACATATTTAACTTCAAAAACAATCTATTGTATAAATTGAGCTGTATTTTTATACACATATCCAGAATTTATGTTAAGGCATGTGGACACAGCACTCCTAAAAGTACAATAAACACTATTCTCTTCATTGCGTCATGGCCTGGGGCCTGGAGCAAACTAAAATAAACAACACTAATTTTTCAGTTGTATGTTAAAGCCTTTTAAATCCACCACATAAATATTTCAAACCTAAGGCAGGGCAGTGAGCTGGTGGCTGCATGGAAAGCACAATCAGAGGGATTATTCCAAGGCTTTGAGGGAGCTGCAAAACGCATTTCTTGACCTTCTGTACTGAAAGGCTCCTTTTCATCTGGATTCAATTCTCTTGTTTGTGCACCTTGCCATATTTATTATTGAATTCCTGATTTCTTCTTCTTGTTTCATGTTCCAGTGATTTATGAGAAATTGCTGATCTAGATGTTATCTTTGGCATCCAGCGAGTGCAGAACTCCTGAAGAACGCTGAGAGAATAAACGTGTTTTGAGCTGCACAGTGCCCAGGCTGAACAGATGTCCATCAATTCATGAAAATTGCCAGCTGAAGATGCTTTAGTAAGACACATTTTTTTTTTCTTATACACACAATAGTAAGGATGTTTTCAAAATCGCAGGGTTTTTTTCTTCTTTGTTGGATGATTGTTGTCAGAAATTGGACCTGGTCTTAAAATAGTCATTTGAAGTGAAATCTTGTCAATGAAAGGTTTTGTTTTTGTTTGGTTTAGCTCAAGAGGAAGTGGCATATTTTGTATACCAGGGATCTGTCCTGTTGGTTTGACTAAGAAGAGAAATATACTAATGACGCTTCAGTTAAATTCTAAATATTGCCATAAAGGTGGTCTAGTTTTAAGTGTGTGGGGAATGAGTTTTTCTTAGTGGTGACCAGTTTCTCTTGTTTAACTAAGTGTAAGCTAACTAGCAAATCTAATGTGCTTGGAGAAAATCATCTAATTAGCAAAAGTTTGCAGTCTGGCCAAATACACAGGGTATTTCCCCTATAATTTTCCCTCTCCACTAGGGGGAGTAAAGCACATCCCCAGAAGATATGGTTCTCACTAAACCTTATCTTTCCACCCAAGTCCTTTGTATTGCCAAAATATTATATCAAACCCTCTAAAATAGACATGTATATAGATTCCACCGTAAACTTAGTGTTTTTTAATTTGCCTCTAGTATTTAGTAAATGCTAAGGGACTATAGGCGGAGATGGGTCAACATATCAAAACCAATTATTTGTTACATTCTTCAATTCATTAATTACACTCTACATTCTCAGAGTAAAATCAGAAAAATAAAACACAGAAGGAACATTTAAGAGGTTAAGGAACACTAAAAACTCATTGTTTTTGCAATAAGAACTACATAATACTAAGAGAAAACAAGTCTCCATTTTCATGATAAATACAGAGAGAACGGATACTTTCCCAGTTCTTCACACACAAGTGTCAGCAGTGACAGACACCTCGAGCAATGAACACATTTCTAACTTAGCAGTTAAACAAACTAAGCAAGGAAGTATTTAAAGGTTATTTCAATAAATCAGATGTTCATTTCTGCAGATCCAATACTGAAATCCCAGGGTACTTAAGGAATAATTTTAAAAACTGGATTCTTCCTGTAAATTTCAAGAATTTTTAAAGACCATATATACCTCAGTGTAGGCTAAGGGAAAATCATTGGTATTCCCGGTTGTTCAATAGAGCTCAACTTAATTTGCAAAATTCAAAGTTAAACAGACTAGGCCACTTAATGTTTATTTCTGGGTAATGGGATTAAGTGTTAGTTTCATTTTCTTCTTAATGATTTCATATTTCGTGTTGTTTTTATAGTATCTTTTACTTTCATAATGGGGGGTGGGGTGGGAAGGATAAGGGGACATGTTTTCATGAGGTGGCTTCTTATATCCTCTATATTCTAAGATTCAGGTTCAGCCATAAATATAATCTTGTATTTATCTTTTTTAGGGTGCTAACTTTCTTTTACAGGAGTGTTTTTAAAAGTTTAATTAAAAAGAGCCAACCCCACACTGATAAATTATTTATATGATTAGTTAATAAATATTTAAATAAAGCTCCAAAGTCAAGATAACATGATGTAATATGCAAATAAAACTGTACTAGCCCCAGACTACTTTCTCCATGATACAGAAGAAATGATTCATCAGAAATAATTAGGGAAGGCTTGCTCCTGTCTAGATTCTTGTTCTTTCTCAGAGCCTCCTTCATTGTCATCCAGTGTGGCCTCCCTGGCTAGCATCACATGTCAGTCAGAGTCCTCACTAAAACATTTCATTTCTTTATATTGTGCCTGAATTCTTAGTCTTTTCATCTCCAATTGTTCATCTAAGACCTTAAGAAACAATGCCTTAACTATGTTGCTAATCACCAGCTACTTCAGTCTCTATATGGCATACTGCAGACCTTTACAGATGGAACTCTGTCCAAATGCCATAAATGTCCACTATTGTTCCCTGTTACAAAACACCTTCTTCTCTCAGACAGTGGGTACAGAGGGGTTTTTAGACCCCTGGATTTGCCAGGCAGTGCACTGTCTTTCTTTATAATTAAGAGGCTGGTACCCATCCTCATGGGTCAACTGTCTCTGCCCAACACCAGCAAGTACATACGCATCATTACAAATTGACAAGGAAGTTCTGTTCACTAAGCATCAAGGAGCCAGGCTGATTGGAAATTCCATCTTAACATGTGCTTCCACAATCACCAAAGCATGAAAAGGGGGTGTGATGAAACATACACTAATTCTCAAAGCTTCCATGTGGAGTGGCAACTGTCCCTTTGTGCTCACATTTTTATTGGCCAAAGCAAGTCATATCACCACAGCTAATTTCAAAAAGAATTGGGAATATACAACCTATGTCCAGAAAAAGAAGAAGTGGAATGTTTGAGAAAAGGTCTAATGGTAATCTCAATGAAATGCAACACCAGTTAAATAAGGGAGAGGCAGCAACTTGTCCTTCCTCCATTTCTCAACCTCCAAAGGAGGGCACAAAGGTTGTCCATGTGCCCTTATCTGATACATCAACCATTTGGATTAGCTTCACAATTGTTTAACAAAGACGGATCATAATTAACACCCCAAATTCTGTACTTCTAATTCTTTATTAACAAAATCACACATATCAACATAGAACACTCATTACAAGGGCAGATTTATTAATTTCCAGAAAATGCTTGTAACCATCTTTAAATAAAAATTTCACATAAAGGCACATATTCTAAAAAATGTTTTTAAGAGGGGTCATCATATTTAATTGCATTCAAGATCCTTCATACACACTTTCATATACCACTGGTAAGTATATAATTTGACTGATCCTTTTGGAAAAAAATGTAACAATATATTTCAAGGGAATTAAAGTATTCCTCATTCCTTTACCTAGAAATTAAATTGTTGAAAATCTGTCCTAAAGAACCCCAAATATTTAATACCAAACATTATATTTATTGCCATGATGTTTATAGTAGCAAATAACTTAAAATAACAAAAATACCTAATAAAAAATTTAATAAAATTATGGTAATTCTATTTAAGGCACCAAATAAAATGATATTTATTGGGAAGTGATTGTATTATGATTATCAACTATAAAGTAAGGACATATTCATGTAGCATGATCAAAAAGTATGTTGACTATCTAAATAGCATATAGTTGTTGTTGTTTTTTTAAAGATTATTTATGCATACAAGCTGGGGTACAGGCCAGAAGCGTGGGGCGCCGAGAGGGTACACCAGAGACAGAGTGGGAAGCAGAACAGGCAGATGGACAGAAATACACCACTGAAGGGAGCAGCTGGTGAGGCAGGAGAGGTCTGCTGTGCCAGATGGGAATCTCCCTGGCTGGGCATCGAATTTGCGCCGCCGCTGCCGACAGTTCCACAGCGCAGTGCTCAACTGCTGCGCCACCAGGGAGGTCCTAGCTGTGGGGCGCGGTGACAAGATGGCGCCCGAGGACAAGATGGCGCCGGAGGAAAGAGGAGCTAGGTCCGCCATTACAAGATGGCGCCCGAGGAATGAGGGGGCGGAGCTTTGAGAGTGGGTAAACAGGATAGCCATAGCCCGTGATGTTCACGTGTACAGTGGCTTTGGAGCTCGTGCGTGCGTGATCACTAAGACC
>PVIJ01010823.1:12703-58178 GCA_004024925.1 Scalopus aquaticus | reverse complement strand
CGCCCCCTGGCGGCCGTCGCCAGAGGAGCAGGCCAGCGGCTGGCGGGACTGAAAGGGGCTCTCCTGGTGCTGGGGCCCCCTTGGGTCTGTGCTGCGAAAGTTACCCCATGGGGCACTGGGAAGACCCGCTCTCCCCGACCCCCGCACTAGGGCGGAGGGCTGTTTGGGCCCTTGTCAGTGTCCACGGAGATGCTCTGACTTTGAGTTGGGCCTCAGTTTCCCCATGAAAGTCAGCCCTCTGGGAGTCCGTCCTGATGTACACGTGGGGACCCCCCACCCCGCCTCCATGCTGGCTTCAGTGAGAATCTCTGCGGGTCAGGAGGGGTGAGAGGGGGAGTGCGCGCCCCTGAGCTCCCTCCTCCCACTGCAGGCCCTGGCTGACCTCAGCTCCAAGATGCTGACAGGCTCTTCCCAGCCCGGGTGCGGGCCGGCCTGGGGCACAGGCCGGTGGTCTTCGGTGGCGTGGTGGGCCTGGAGCCAGTCTCGCTGGCCCACAGCCTCCCGCGGTTGCTGGTACTAGCCCTGCAGGCCTCCCGCTGGGCCGCTCTGGCAGAGGCAGAGGGCAGGGGGTGGGTGTGAGGCAAGGCCAGGCGCTGGGGAGGAGGGCCCCCACCCACTCAACCCGCAGACCCCCAGCCAGGCAGCCATGAGTCACGTCCGAACCGCCGACAGCTGGGAGAGTTCGGGGAGCACAATGGCCAGTGGCCACCCCCACGGTTGGCTGGGCATGGGGTTTGGGGCTCCCGGGCCAGTGTGTTGCCCCAGACGTGCTCTCAGAAAATCACAGCGGCTTTAATAAATGTTATTTATGGGCCACAGAGACAACGAGCTTCCTTGGGATGGGGACCGGTGGGAGGGGTCTTTGGGGATGGGACCCAGCGAGTGCCCAGCTCCAGAAACAATCAGCAGACGTCACAGAGACACTGGAGGGGGGTACTGTGAAGCCCCCCAGCTGTCTGCTTCCCAGAACAGGTGGTAGTCAATCTGCCTGCCCCTCTCTCCTTCTCCTGTCCACGGCCGACCAGCCTGGCCCCCCATGTCCAGTGTCTCCATCCAGCCCCCACTGCTGGCTGTGGGGAGCTCCAGCTGGGGATGTTGCCTCCTGTCCTCGGGCGCCAGCCGGCTGTCCCCTCCCCCGCGTCACCTGCCCCAGGACCTCTGCCCAGCAGTAGAGCCAGGAAGTGTCAGGTTGCATATCCGGCAGCCTCTTCCTCTGCCCCACCCCCACCCCGCACCTGTCCTCTCTCCCACCCATTGCATTCTCCAGCCGCAGACAGGGGGGCAGACAGCACCCAGTCAGAGGGACGCGATGGAGGCGCCTGTGCTGACGCTGGGGCTGCTGGCCGCCCTGGCTGTGTGTGGTAAGCAGGCATCACCCGTCCTCAGGGGCCCCCCGTATGGCCTGACCCCCTTGCCTGCCTTCCTCCGGGATGCTCCCCCCGCCCCCCGCCCCGCAGCAGACCTGACTCCCACTGCCGTTTCTCCCTGGGAGGGCGGCAGCCCCAAGGCCCCCACGCTCCCTTCCTGGTGCCACCCCAGCCCCTGTTCTGCCCGGCCCTCCGCAGGCAGCTGGGGCCTGAACCAGGAGGAGCGGCTGATCCGGCACCTGTTCCAGGAGAAGGCCTACAACAAGGAGCTGCGGCCCGTGGCACACAAGGAGGAGAGCGTGGAGGTCAGGCTGGCCCTCACCCTTTCCAACCTCATCTCCCTGGTGAGAAGCCCCTCCGCGGCCGGGCTGGGCACAGGGGGCTGGGCAGCTGCCCGCAGGCCAGGGAGACTCAAGGCCCCAGCGGCCGGTGGCAGCTCCCCCGCCTGGAGTCCCTGCTGCTCTCCAGCCCCGCTGCCGTGGCCTCTGGCCCGTCTCCCTTCCCCTCTGGCTTCAGTGCCAGGCGCCCCCATGGCAGAAGGCACGTGCCGTCCTGCCCCCTGGCCTGCCAACCCAAGGCCTGCTGCTTGGGCAGGAGTCCGGTGGGGCTGTAGCCGTGGTTTCTCGGGGGGCAGCCGGGAAGAGGTGTCTGGCCAATGTGTGCAGAGGAGAGAGTGGCTCAGGCCCCTGGGGACAGCCTGCCCCTTTGGTTACAGAAAGAAGTCGAGGAGACCCTCACCACGAATGTCTGGATTGAGCATGTGAGGAGAACACCCCACTCAGGGGTGTTGGGGGGCGGGGAGAGAGGGGGTGTGCAGGGCCCGGGCTTCTGCTTGGGGAGCCCCAGTCTGCCTCAGACTGTCCCTGTGGAGGGCTGGCTCCTGCCCCCCCAGAAGCCCGGGCCCCCCGTCCTTGCTGTCACCTGCTGCAGCCACTGGCCCTGCTCAAGCTTTCTGGTGGATTCGGATTCTCATCTCACGGTCACGGTGCCCTGAGTTCCCTCGCAGGCGCTCTCCTGCCCCTGCGCAGAGCCGCTCCCCTAGACACACGTCTGTGTGTCTGCAAGGAGAGACGGCCCCCCGCGGCCCTCCGCCGGGCGTGCATCCCACACACTGCACATGAGCCGCTGAGGCCTCGCTGTGACCCCACCTTCCGCGGCCCTCTTTTGTCACAGCTCCCAGACCCATCGGTGCTCCGCAGGGGGCTGGGGGGCTGGGCCGGCAGCAGAGCCTACTGCTGACCTGGTCTGGGGCTTCCAGGGCTGGACCGACAGCCGGCTGCAGTGGGACGTGGAAGAGTTTGGGAACATCAGCATCCTGCGCCTGCCCCCCCGCATGCTGTGGCTCCCGGAGATTGTGCTGGAGAACAAGTTGGCCTGCCCCCACCCCTGCGCCCCCTCCCAGAGTGCCCCTCCAGCTCCAAGCTTTTGCCTGCCCTCCCCGCCCTCCCCCAGCCATGCCAGTCCCAGAGGCTGCCAAGCTCACGTGGCCCCGCCTGTCCCCCAGCAATGACGGCTCCTTCCAGATCTCCTACTCCTGCAACGTGCTCCTCTACCCCTCGGGCTACGTGTACTGGCTGCCGCCCGCCATCTTCCGCTCCTCCTGCCCCATCTCCGTCACCTACTTCCCCTTCGACTGGCAGAACTGCTCCCTCAAGTTCAGGTGCCCCCCCTCTCACGCCGCCCCTCCTCCCCAGGGCACCGGCCAGTGGCCAAGGGACATGAGTGGTGCCCCCGGGACAGAGGCCCCTGCTCTGTCCTGATTAGCGCCTGCCCCACAGTGGCCCGCCCTGGCCCAGAACCCCCTTTATTAGCATGTTGTCCATCAGCGGCACCGTCTGGGACTGAGGCCCGCTCCGTGCCCACTGCCGTCTGCAGCTCGCTCAAGTACACGGCCAAGGAGATCACCCTGAGCCTGAAGCAGGAGGAAGAGAGCCGCCGCTCCTACCTCGTGGAGTGGATCATCATAGACCCCGAGGGCTTCACAGGTGCGCGGCCAGGCGGGCGCCCGCAGAGTGGCAGGTGCACACACGCCCAGAAGGCGGACTGGGGGTGCACAGACCCCCCCGAGAAACACACACCTAGCCATGCCAGCCCAGCTCCATGGGCTCATGTCCCAGAGCTAGAGACAGAAAGGTGACGGGGCTCCCCTTCGCCCCCCAGGCCGGAAGACCCTCCTGGGTGAGGGCAGGGACCCCCAGGGAAGGAGGAGCTGACACGTAGGAACGCGACTGTCTTCCTGTCCTCGCAGAGGCCAGGGGGTGGCGGGGGCTTCAGCTGTCATGCTGAGGGTTCTTTCGTCCCTCCCCGTGCCCCCCTCCCCTGTCTGTGGGATCTTTTATGGGACCCCACTGTGTGCCCCTGTCCACCAGGGGAGACCCACATCCGCTGTCCCAGGCCAGAACGTCACATGGGACGGGGGATCGTTCTCAAGATTCCTTATTTGAGCCACATGTGGTCTCAGTTCTGTCCTTCCCAAAGAGGGCAAGTCAGTCCCAGAGGAAAATGTTCCCTCAGAGGCTGAAACGTCCATCTCGGCCCTCTCTGCGCCCGCTCCCAGCCACCTTGCAGACTGGCCCAGCTCATCGCCCCAGCCCTCTCCTGCCCCGGGGTCTCCCTGGGCCCCTTGGCCTGGCCAACCCCGAGGTGCCCCTGTGTCACCCTCAGAGAACGGGGAGTGGGAGATCGTGCACCGGCCGGCCCGGGTCAACATGGACCCCAGCGTCCCGCTGGACAGCCCTGGCCAGCAGGATGTCACCTTCTACCTCATCATCCGCCGCAAGCCCCTCTTCTACGTCATCAACATCCTGGTGCCCTGTGTGCTCATCTCCTTCATGATCAACCTGGTCTTCTACCTGCCGGCCGACAGTGAGCCCCAGCGTCCCCGCCCCTCGCCCCTGCCCTGCCCTCTCTTCTTCCTGGAACTCACCGAGGTCACGCTCCTGGGCTGCCCGCCCAGGGTCCCGGCAGCGGGGCAAATGGCCAGCCGGCGGGGGCCGGGGGGCGGGCTGCAGCCCTGTCCGGCGTCCCTGGGAGCTCTGTCCCTCTTGGGCCCTACTTCCCCTCTCATTACAGCTTCCCAAGGACCCTGGGGAACCCCCCCCCAAAACTGTGCCTCCTTCAGGACAGAGAAAGGGTCTGTCAAGTCGCCATGTGTGACCGTGGACCTGGAACCCCAGAGCACCGAGTGTTGAGCCGTGGGCTAATAAGGGGGTCTCTGGAAGCCAGGGCAGGGGCTCGCACAGCCCACACTCACCTGCTTCTAGAAGGGTGCCTGTGAGGGGTGCTCACCTGCTCCAGAACTGTTTCAGAACATTGGCTGTGAGCTGGGCACAGTGGGCGCCCGGGAGAGAGGCCCCCCGAACCCTGCAGCTGGCAGACACCTGCAGACACCGTAGGAACTGCAGGAGCAGCCAGGCCTGGGGTGGAGCAGGGTGGCCTGGGGGGAGGTTTCCTGGAAATGGGGTGCTTGAGCAGAGCCAGGCTGGGAGGGGCCCGGCAGACAGGAAGAGGCAGGGACAGGGCTTGGGGGCTTGGGGGGCAGGGGGGCCTTGGCACAGCCTGCTTTGGAGCTCACGTGGGAGGAGCAGCGGGCAAGCGGGGTGTCTGCGTGAAGGGCTGGGAGGTGAGGTGAGGTGTTACCTGGTGCACTAAGGGTGCCGGGAGCTTTCTGAGCCTACGGGACGCACACGGAACTGTGGTTTGGGAGGGTGAGCGGCAGAGGGCCAGCCGTGGCCGCTGGTGGACAGATGAGCGTTGAGTGCACTCTCTCACTTTGTCCCCGTGGTGTTTAACAATTGAAAACTGTGGCCCCGAGAGCTTAGCCTGCTAGCCCAGGGTCAACCAGCCAGTGAGTGGCCGAGGCAAGGCTTAAACCCGGCACTCTAGTGCCCTAGCCTGACAGTGCTCTGGGCCGCGAAGCATGGTGAACCATGGTGCTGGGACACAGTGGGACCCCCCTGGACAGGATGGGGATGGGGCAGCGGGTGCAACCAAGTCGGGGCTCCTCCAGGTGGTGAGAAGACATCAGTGGCCATCTCAGTGCTCCTGGCCCAGTCTGTCTTCCTGTTGCTCATCTCCAAGCGGCTGCCTCCGACGTCCATGGCCATCCCCCTGATTGGCAAGTGAGCGACCCCCGCCACGGCCCCGCCACGCCCCCGCGCTTGCCTGGGGTCTCCAGACTCTATGTGCCCACAGGTTCCTGCTCTTCGGCATGGTGCTGGTGACCATGGTCGTGGTGATCTGTGTCATCGTGCTCAACATTCACTTCCGCACACCCAGCACCCACGTGCTGTCCGAGGGGGTCAAGAAGGTGAGTGCTCTCATCGCAGAAAGCTGGGAATTGTCCAAATGCCCCTCCAATGGAGCCTGGGGCGCGCGCCTGCATGGGGACCCCTCTGTCCCTGTTGGACTCTACTTCTGCCTCTCCTGCAGGCGGTCACCCACGACGGGGCCCAAAGGCACCCGCCCTGACCGCTATGCACGCCCCCTGGACGCCCCTCCTAATCAGATCCTTGCAGGAAAGAAGCAGACAGAGGAACTTCTATGAAGTTCAAGGGCAGACAGAACCAATCTTCAGTGGTCGAAGTCAAGGTGGAGGTTACCTCTGGGGTGGGTAGAGATAATGGGGGACAGTGTTTGATATCTTACCAGGGTGGTGTCCACACAGCTTGGTGCATCTGTCAGAATTCACCTCCTCTTGCGGCTTGCACACTCTACCCTATGTTTGTTGTTCCCGCATTAAAAAGAAGTGAGGACCCCGGGGGCAGAGTGCCCAGGCGAAGACTGTCCTTGCCTCTCGGTCGCTGCTGGGCCACCGAGCTGTCCTGGGCCAGCTTGGTGTTTTAGCGACTTTCTGGGTCTTTAAGCATTTGAAGAAGGAAGCTCAGCATTTGGAGTATTTTTCTTACTTTTTGGTTTTCCATATGAGATTCCTTTTCAGCAGGGGAGTTCTTCTCTGTGCCTGAGTACTGAGGGCAAGTCAGAGCAACCGAAGGGCCCATCAGCAGGGACTGGGGTGACTGACAGGGTGGGGAGCGCTCAGGGGTCCCAGGAGTCTGGCTGGGCAGTGGCCCGGCTTGGCAAGATGAGCCTCCCGTGCCCCCCGCCCGCCGCAGCTCTTCCTGGAGACGCTGCCCCGGCTCCTGCACATGTCCCGCCCGGCTCGGGACGGGCCCAGCCCCGGCGCCTTGGTCCGCCGAACCAGCTCCCTGGGCTACATCTCCAAGGCCGAGGAGTACTTCTCTCTCAAGTCCCGAAGCGACCTCATGTTCGAGAAGCAGTCGGAGCGGCACGGGCTGGCCCGGCGCGCTGCCACCGCACGTGGGTGCCCGGGGCTTGGCGTTTGGCCCATCCGTGGGCGGTGGGTGGGGGAGGCCTCCTGCCCACCACTGGCCTGGCGTCCGCAGGCCGGCCCCCAGCAAGCTCGGAGCAGGCCCAGCAGGACCTCCTCAGCGAGCTAAAGCCAGCTGTGGACGGCGCCAACTTCATCATCACCCACATGCGGGACCAGAACAGTTACAATGAGGTGAGTCGCCAGGCGGCCACGTCCAGGTGTCCAGTCACGCTGACCAAGTGTGTCCTGTCTCAGAGACACTTGCCAAGCTAGGTGCAGGCATTCACGGTGGGTGCAGATTGCAGGTCCCCCAAAGAAGGAGGGTCGCTGCCTAGAAGCCACAGCGAGACTCTGGGACAGGCCACGTTCAGGCCACGCCAGGCTCCCAGCTCGGTCTCGCGGGCCAGAGTGGACTGGCCTCCGGTCCCTTCTTTCTTCCGGCCGCCAATCACTTTCTGTCCCTGCCGAGCACCGCAGACATTTCGTTTTATTTCTTTTTCACTTCACAAGGCTTAGTCTTGTTTGTTTGCCAGGGAGTGCAGGTGCAGGTATCCCTGGGGGGCTGACACCCCACGTTCTGCTTGGCCACGTGGGGAGACCCATTGGGTGCCGTGGTCAGGGGAGACCAGCAGGCGAGACCAGCCAGGACACACCGGCTTAGAGGCTCTGTGTTCACTTCGCCCTTGGTCTCTCCCCGATCGGTTCCCAGCGTCCTTCCCCCGGAGCTGGAGGCCAGTTGCACCCTCAGTGCCCAGAACATGGTTGCCAGGAATGGCGCGTCCACTCCTGTAATCCGCTTCGGCTTCTTGTTGATTTTTGCTGCCTCGTCCTTCTCCATCAGCCCTTGGTGTGGCCAGCCCCGCCAGGTCACCTTGCCCGTGCCGGGGGACCGGCCGTGATGCGGCTCCTTGGTCTCTAGGCTCAGCCTGGCTGTGCTCTTGTGACTGAGGGCACTTGTCTGCCCAGCAGCTGTTTCTCGAAGTCTCCTCGCCTCGGAGCTGCTCAGATGCCTGCTTGGCCTTGGCCTGGACGGCCAAGACCCAGCCACGGCAGCCCGGCCGCGCACCACTATGCGCTTCAGAAGGGGGGCCTTTTTCTAGCTCACCTTGGCGATCTGTGGCACTGGTGGCTGGGAGGGTGAGAGGGAGGAACAGGGGCCTACCCACCTTCCTTACTGCCCAGAGAGAGACTTCTAGCACCCAGCTCTCTGCAGCACCCCAGCTCTGCTGTGGAACGAGGCGGAGGCTGTGGCCCAGCTCTTCATCTCTTCGACAGATAAATGACCGCCCCGCCTGCAGCCGGAGGGGTCTGAGGCCTTGCAGGGGACACACCAGCCCGTCCACCTGCTGCAGCCCGGGAGGTCCCCACGGATACCCTGAGGCCGTGCCTCTGTCTCTGGGTGCCAGCTGGGGGGCGTGGGTCTGGGGTTGGAGGGCCCCAACCCCGTCTCTGCCCCTTGCCTGCAGGAAAAGGACAGCTGGAACCTGGTGGCCCGCACGGTGGACCGACTCTGCCTGTTCGTGGTCACGCCCCTCATGGTGGTGGGCACGGCCTGGATCTTCCTGCAGGGGGCCTACAACCAGCCTCCCCGTCAGCCCTTCCCCGGGGACCCCTTCTCCTACCAGGAGCAGGACAAGCGCTTCATCTAGGGTGGGTCTGACTTGCCCCCAGCCCAGCTCCCAGAGCGGCTTTGGGCTGGGCCTTGGGCCTGAAAGGGATGGGTGGGTCCAAGGGGGTGGGCAAAGGCCCAGCCCCAGACTGCGAGTAGCGACATGAACAGGGGTTTCCGGGAGAAGAAAGGCTCCCCGAGGAGACCAGCCCCGGCTCTGAGACTTGAGCCAGTTGGCTGTGCCAGGCTGGAGTGCAGGCGACTGGGCCATCCTGAGATCAGAGGTCGGGGGTGAGGCAGGACAATTGGGAGAAGACGCAGGACTAGCTCAGAGGCCAGGGAGGGTGCCACATGGGCTGGTTTGGGGGGAACCCCTCTGTGACTGGTCAGAAAAAGAGGCCTCTTCTTGTTTCTCTGTCCCCCAGGCGGGGACAGAGCAGGCGGGCTGCTTCCACCAAACCCTCAGCTCAGGCCTCTGATGCCCCACCTGGAGCTGAGGCTGGGGGTAACTTTCTTCCCAGGCTCCAGGAAGGGAGGTAGGAGCGCCAGGGTGGCAGAATGGTCTTCCCAGCCCCTTCTGCCATGGGCCCTTGCAGCGGCTGAGGAGGGGGTAGAAGGGTGAGAGATCAGAGGTCAGCCCAGCAACTGGGTCATATGCATCGTGTCAGAACTCCAGAACGGAGCCTCCCCTTGGAGACTCTCCTCTGGGACACCTGTTCCCCTTCCCCAAAGCAGGGCTGTCACACAATATTTGGGACATATTTACACTAAAAAAGTGTTGGTTGTTCATTTGAAGTTCACATTTAACTGGACAGCCTGTACTTTCAATTGCTAAACCTGCTACTCTGCTCCAAAGGGTACCCCTGCCAATCTCATCCCAAGGGCCAAAGTCTGAGGCTACAGGAGCTGGAAGACATGGAGGCCCACCCCCAAGATGGCCCAGTAACCCCCACCTCCTGGAACTCACGCCTTGTGTAGCGCGCCCCCCCCCCCACACTGCACCAGGTTGGTCTATGAGACCAATAGAATGAGGCAAGAGTGATGGCAAGTCGCTGCCGAGGGTTGGTTATAAGAGACATTATCGCGGCCTCTCTCTGCCCCTCCCATCCCTCATTCTCATCTCAGTTGGATCTCTCGCTTTTGGGCAATCAGCTGGCGCAATGAGAAGCCTGGCAGAGAAGCCCATGTGGCAGTGAACCAAGATCTGCCAAGAGCCACGTGAGTGAACTGGGAAGTGGATCCTCCAGCCCCAATGGGGCCTTCAGATGAGATCACAGCCCATGACAGTCTCCGAGTCAGAACGTCCCAGCTCAGCTGCTTCTAATTCCTGGCCCTCAGAAACTGTGTGAGATGATAAATGTTTGTTGTTTATGAGACAAAATCTTGGGGTGGTTTGTAGCACAAGGAGGGGGTTCTTGGGTGAGTCACCCTCATCTCTTAGCTTCCGTTTCTCATCTGCTCATGGCTTGTGACCATCGAATTCCCTAGTGGTGTAAAGATACTTATATTTGTCCCTCAAGTTTACAAGGTGGCTACTGAACTCACCCCTCATTTCACAAGGTTCTCCAGCATCCAAGCCTGGTGGGTGACTGCAAGAGGGTTGGAGCAGGCAGAGCACCCAATTTTTTACCTCCTGACGTACAAGCTGAAGGTCTTCCCAGCTCAGAGGGATCTAGTGAGCTCAGGCTTACAGAAAATGAGACCATTAGTCTCTTTTTTTTTTAAAAGATTTATTTATTTATGCATACAAGCTGGGGTACAGTCCAGAGGCATGGGGCGGCGAGAGGGTTCACCAGAGATAGAATGGGGAGCAGAACAGGCAGATAGATGGAAATACACTGCTGAGGGGAGCAGCGGGCAAGGCAGGAGAGGTCTGCCGCGCCATGTGGGATTCTCCCTGGCCGGGCGTCGAACTCGCGTCGCCACTGCCGACAGCTCCACAGCACAGCGCTTAACCGCTGCGCCACCGGGGAGGCCCACCGTTAGTCTCTTGATGGAACCAAAGACAAGACAAATCACTTATAACCAAAACTGACCCTTGTTACTTCCAATACAAAATGGCCATAAATTCAGGGTGTATGTCTTTCACGTCTCCCCTGGGAGTAGGAAAACTAGCTTGGACATACACCTGTCAGCTGAGTAAGAAGTTTGGGACTTCCCTGGAATCTCCGCTGACTCCCAAGAGGGTCCCTGTCTCCTGCCCAGAGATGAAACTGTAGGCGCCAGGCAGGTCCGCTCACGCCATTGTGTCTCCCTGCCACATGGTGGTGCTGTTGAAAGTGGGTTCCAAGCGTCCAGCCCCTTGGCCCCACTCCGCCCCGGCTCTGGTGTCACCATCAGGCCCTGTTCTGGTGGCTGCAAACCCTGTAGAGCAGACCACCCTCAAATACCGCCCTTGAGCAGGGGTGCCCCTTGTGCATGCTCCCAGGGCCACAGCATACTCCCCAGAACCCCACCCCAGGGTGCTGTCGGGACTGGTCCCCTTTCTGGGTGACATGAAAGTCTATCTCCTTCCCTCCCCCAAAAGTCACACCCAGGGGGGCCAGCTTCCAGTGATGCCAGAGGGTGCCCCACACACTGTCGGCCAGCGGGGCTCCCACCCTCTTTCAAAGGATGATGAATTACTTAGGGGGACCACACAGGACCACAAGAACATAAAACTCAAAGAAGGTGGTTTAACAAAGGAAATTTCCTTCCTCTCACGTTCGAAGAATGGTGAGGCAGTGGTCGCGAGCTCCCGGGGCGCCCCGCTTCACATCTCTGTCCAAGGCAGGGGAGGGCCCGCCATTCCTGAACCCCTTCATCAGGAAGCAAAAGCTGCCGCCTGGACACCCCACTGGTCGAGCCCCTTGGCGAGACCGCAGGGTCAGCTCCAGACCCCTGCAATAAAGTGATTTATAACAGGGCGTCGCGCGAGCTCTGTGGTCCCCACGATGCTGCGTTGCCCTGCGTGTGCACTAGCGCTCTCGGATAAAGCAGTGTCCACACCTGGGTCACGTGAGAGAGACGCGGGAGCACGGGCCGCTGGGCAGCGGCTCCAACGGACTGGCTTGGGCCGGGGTGACGTGGCCTGGGGCTTGCGGAAGGCAGTAGCTGCCCCACGCCGGGAAGCCAGGCCTCCTGGGGTGCCCGCTGCAGGAGAGCCCGGCAAGTGGGCACTTCGCTCTTCCAGGCTCGAGAATCAAAGGTGGCAAAGTGGTCATTCAGCCTTGAGCAATGTGAACAGAAGATGTCTCTGAAAGGGCCCCTCCCCCACTCCAGGAAGGCCATGGAAATCTTCATATGTGGGAGGGGGCACAGTTCACACCAGAGGGAGTCCCCCTCCAGACATTGGGGGGGTCAGGACCCCCTGTGTCCCCTGCTGGGGAGGGGTGCCCACTCCAGTCTTTAGCAAAGTGTGGTCTTGGAGGGGAGAAGCGAGGGGAGAGAAATTGCTGCAAAATGGTGAGGGAATTGAGTCTGGGGGGGCCCTGGGGCAAAGAGGAGAGAAGGGGCCATGGACCACACACTTCAGGGGCGGTGAGAGCAAAGTGGGGGCTGTCAAGGCAAGTTGAGCCTGGGAGCAGAACCGCAGCCGGGACGGCAGACGAGCCTCCACGTGGCTCAGCGGACGCTGACGACGGAGGACAGTGCTGCCGCTGCCGCCGCCCCCCACCCCCTGCGAGGAAGGGGGCACTGAGGCCCCACTGCAGGCGGTTGGGGTCTGAGCCAACCTCACTTGGATCTCCAGGGACGGGCACCTCGGTGGGCCCTTGGTGATTTTACAACACAGTGAAATACCGCGGATCTCATTACTGGGGCCGGGGTGGGGGCGCGTCTTTAAGTGGCACTGTCCCTCCACCTCCTCGTCCTCTGGGCTGCCAAGGACAGGGCGGCACATACGGGAACCTGCGTCTTCTGTCTTGCCCACATCCTGGGACAGGCTGACCTGGGTGCTGGGGATAGGTGGGCAGGAGGCCTGAGCCCAGGCTGTGACCAGCGAGTCCCTCGGCTCCTAGGTGGCCTCAGCCCCACCCTTCCCTGACCACAACCACAAAGTGGACGGAGCCTGCTTCCCAGCCCTCTGGGGCTCCTCCCCCCACTCGCCAGCGCCGTCAGCTCTCGTCCACCCGGTGTCCACAGGGCTGTGGGTTCCGGGAGCACCTCGGGACACCCAAGTCCCTCGGCTTAGCGCTGGGCCTGCCACCTATTGGGGGCTCCCAGGGGCTCCAGATGACCAATATATATTGAGGGCCCCCAGGAGCCACTGTTTAGGATTACCCTGCTCACAAGAATCCTGAGATCCGGATCTTTCCCAGGGCCCCCTTCCGTCAGAGCTGACCAGGTCTGTGTCTGGGGCGTGGGAGGCTCCGCGCCGGCGCCGTAATCTGTTGTCAACGCCTGGGAGCTGAGACCAGCATGATGTGGCTGCCCCTTGGCGCCCTGCTCGGTGGGCAGCCCTCGAGGGGTCAGGCTGGCAGGGAAGGTTTGGGGTTCTCAACCAGATCGAACGCGAACAAGCCTGCTCGTCAGCCTGCCTGGGCCCGGGCCCCCCGAGGGCGGCGGGAGGAGGGGCGGGAGGAGGGAGAGGTCCTCGGCAGCCCGGGCTCCCTCCCATGCCCACGTGTCCCTGGCTGCGTCCTCGGGCCCCAGCTGGAGCCCGGACACGGGGTCACCCAACCGAGTCAGCGCGGCTGGAGGCTGGACCGGCCCTGGGGAAGACGGCCCCTCTGCCCTCTCCCCAGCCCAGGTAACCTGAGCCAAGCTGTGTCCTCCAGGAACAGCTGACGGGGCTGCGGTCCGACAGCTGGTGGGGCCAGCCGGGGGGCCCAGCGGCCGTCACCCGAGCCCCTGCATCTCTCAGCCCCAGACCGGAGCCGCTGCCCCAGCCGTCACTGCACAGAGCTGCGACACCATGCAGGGGGGCGGGGGGCTGCTGCTGCTGCTGCTGGCTAGCTGTCTGGGTGCGACCGGGGGGCGGCGGGGGGCAGGGGAGGCCCAGGGCAGAGGTCAGAGCCCCGGGGCACAGAGGGTCTGGAGAAGGAATGAAGCCACCCCCAGCCCCAGGCCCTGCTTCTCCAGGTCACCCCGCTCTGCCCGGGGCCCCCTTCCGCCAGAAGCCCCCGCACCCCGGCTCACTGGGTCCCTTGCAGGCGCGGAGGGCCGGAGCCAGGAGGAGCGGCTGCTCGCGGACTTGATGCACAACTACAACCCCCACCTGCGGCCCGCAGAGCGCGACGCGGACGTGGTCAACGTCAGCCTGAAGCTCACCCTCACCAACCTCATCTCCCTGGTGAGCCGCAGGCCTGCAGGAGAGACGGGGCTCCAGCGGCCTGGGAGGAGACAGGAGGGCCCCAGGGAGACACCAGGAGCTGGAAAACTCCCTCGAGGACCCAAAGGTGGTCTGTAGGGACTAATATCCGGGAAGGGCAAGTGATGAGGGCTTAGCTCTCTACTCCGCACCCCCAGAACGAGCGAGAAGAGGCCTTGACCACCAACGTCTGGATAGAGATGGTAAGAAGGCGCCTTGTCACCCTCGTTCCCTCTAGCAGGCCCCCACCCTGGCGCCCCAAGCCCTCCCAGCTGCCTGCCACCTCCCAGCTCGGGTTCTCACGGGGCGTCTCACCCTCCCCCACAGCAGTGGTGTGACTACCGCCTGCGCTGGGACCCACAAGACTACGAAGGCCTGTGGGTGCTGAGGGTGCCGTCCACCATGGTGTGGCGGCCCGATGTCGTGCTGGAGAACAAGTGAGGAGGCGCCGGCAGGGGCGGGTCCAGGAGTACAGGGGACTCCGGGGAAAGAGACGGTGGACGGGGGTGCAGCCCGGTGCCTCTCGGGGCTGGAGTGCTGGCCAGGGAGGCACTGAGGGCAGGGAGCTCACCCAGGACCCAGTTGCGTCACCTCTGGGTTGGGCTCACCCCTCCCTGGACCTGGGACAGGGACAGCACCTGTGGAAGTGCCAGGGGCCAACCAGATGGGCTCAAAAAGTGCCCCCTCTAGTGCCAAGCCAGAGCTTGGCAGACCGCCAGGCCTCAAGGGTGGAGATGGGGGATGTGGCAGGGGGCTGTGGCTGAGGAAGAGGGTCAGGCAGCTGGGAGGGTCCAGGCAGGGGCGTGGCTAGCTGGGAGGGGTCCTCCGTGGGGCGGAAGCGGGGCTGCGAGCCCCAGCTCCCCCCTGCCTGTACGCAGTGTGGACGGCGTGTTCGAGGTGGCCCTCTACTGCAACGTGCTCGTGTCCCCCGACGGCTGTGTCTACTGGCTGCCGCCCGCCATCTTCCGCTCCGCCTGTCCCGTCTCCGTCACCTACTTCCCCTTCGACTGGCAGAACTGCTCCCTCGTCTTCCAGTGAGACCATTTTGGGGGGAGGGTTGAGTCGCCCCAAGAGGGACCCGGGCGGGGAGTGCAGATCTCAAGACTCTGGCTGGGGCTGGGCTCCATTTAGGCCCTGAAGATGCCTCAGTCCTCTCCCTCCAGCCTCCTTCCAGCCTCAGTTTCCCTGCCTGTGTCCCCAGGGGAGAAATGAATGTCTGGGGTGCCTGGGCGAGAAGGCTGATACACGCAATTAGCCTGCCTGCATGCACACACGTGTGCCACACGCATGCAAACCTCTCAGCCTACACACCCCCGGAGAGGCAGGTGGGGGGGCACGGTGGGGAGGGGAGGAAGCTCTGTGTGAGGGTCTGCCCTCTTTTAGAGGAGCCGGCTAATTTCAAGGGGCCTGGCAGGGAAACCTCCTTAAAAAACAGACCTGGGGGGTAACGCCTGGCTCCTCTGTGTTCTAACCATTGAACCTTCCTGCCCAACACAGGGGGCAGGGAGGACACAGAGGGATCCCCAGCTTTTGCAGCCTCCTTGAGTTCCCCAGCCCCCAGGGAGCTTGAGTCTCCCCACTTGCCACCTGAGTTTTGTGGACAACTCAGATAAAACTGCCCACAATTGGACTTCCTGGGTGGACCTACACACACCTGAAGGTACCCCACCCCGCTTCCCTGGCCCCCAGGTCCCAGACCTACAGCACCAGCGAGATCAACCTGCAGCTCAGCCAGGAAGCGGGTCAGACCATCGAGTGGATTTTCATCGACCCTGAGGCCTTCACAGGTAGCCTCACCCAGCGCCCCACCCCCACCCCATGCCCCGCAGCGGGGCAGGGGTGGCCAACGTCATCCCCTCTCCCAGGAAGCTGGAGAGGAAAACCAGAGTAACCAGAAAACACATTTTTTTCAAAACCCGGCAGACTTCTGATTTTCCCCATGACGACTCCAGTCTGGGTGGGAGGGGACAGGCATGTGCCTCTGCGCCATTTCCCGACACTCCCCGGGCTCCGGGGCCGGACAGGGGCAGGGATCTTCCGGGCCCACACTCCCGGCGCCCACCCAGACCTGCCCCCACAGAGAACGGGGAGTGGGCCATCCGCCACCGGCCGGCCAAGATGCTGCTGGACCCGGAGGCGCCGGCGGAGGAGGCGGGCCGCCAGAAGGTGGTGTTCTACCTGCTCATCCAGCGCAAGCCGCTCTTCTACGTCATCAACATCATCGCGCCCTGTGTGCTCATCTCCTCGGTCGCCATCCTCATCTACTTCCTGCCTGCCAAGGGTACGGCCACAGGGGGCGGGGGCAGCGGGCTCCTGGGGTGGCCGCTGGGGCCCAGGGCCGGGAGGGGAGGGCGCTCTCAGGGTCCCTCGTCACCGGCAGCCGGCGGTCAGAAGTGCACCGTGGCCGTGAATGTGCTGCTCGCCCAGACTGTCTTCCTCTTCCTGGTGGCCAAGAAGGTGCCCGAGACCTCGCAGGCGGTGCCACTCATCAGCAAGTAAGGCTGGCGGGGCTGCTGCCCACCTCTGCCTCCCTCTCCAGAACCCCGGGCACACCGCCTGCCATCCTCCCCCGGGGCCCAGCCCTCACCCCTGGGGATGGGGAAGGGTGTCTGGGCACCGAGAGCGGAAGGGCCAGCCCGACGGCCTCCCCCGCTCCCCCTGCAGGTACCTGACCTTCCTCCTGGCGGTGACCATTCTCATTGTCGTGAATGCCGTGGTCGTGCTCAATGTGTCCTTGAGGTCCCCGCACACGCACTCCATGGCCCGTGGGGTCCGAAAGGCAAGGCCAGGCCCCTCCTGCCCACCCCAGCATCTTCCTGCCCAGTCCACTCACACACTCCTCCCTGTGCCCCCCGGGCCTGCCTCAGCCACGGCAGATCTGCCCCGTGTGGGACTTGAAGCATGTGAGCTAATTGCATGGTGATGACATCGCGGGTTTTCTCAGTGGCACTTGACACATGCGCGCACTAACACACGATCGTCACAAAGGCCCTGTGATGTGGGCATTAGTGTCATCTCTGTTTTATGGGTGAGATGGCGGCCCAGAGGGCAAGTGGCTCGCCCAAGGACACGCAGCCAGAAGGTCAAGGGGCAGGAGTCTTCCCAGTTCGCTCTGGCCTTGGACTGGTGTTCTGCAGCCCCCTGCCGAGTCAGCCTGGCCCAGTCACAGACGCCCAGCGCCTCCCCCGGCACCCCGGGCTGTGAGAGCAGGGCTGGGGCCCGGGAAGTTGTGTTTGAACAAGTGCCCTGGTGATTCAGATGTGCACAAAAGTTTAGGGGCCCGGGCTCAGCCCCTGGCACAGAGCAGCCCAGCTGTGCCAGGGCCACGCCACTGTCCCCTCTGTGATGCTTCTGGGCCCTTCGTGCCACTCTCAACTTGTGCTCTGAAGTCCAGCATGGCTGCCCACATGCCCAGGCTGCTGGCTGCCGAGCTGAGTCCTCCAGGACCCCCTTCTCCAGGTGTTTCTGCGGCTCCTGCCCCAGCTGCTGCGGATGCACATGCGCCCGGCAGCCCCGGAGACTGCGCAGGGCGCCCGGCCCCAGCGACAGAGCATTTCTGGGCAGGTCACAGCTGGGGCAGAGGTGACCCTCTGCCTGCCGCGCAGCGAACTCCTCTTCCGGCAGCGGCAGCGCAACGGGCTGGTGAGGGCTGCACTGGAGAAGCTCGGTGAGGGGCAGGTGACACTCCTCCCCAGGGACTCCAGATTGGGGGGGGGGGGCGTCCCTGGCAGAGCCAGGCAGAGCAGATGAGTGCAGGGCAAGGGTCCAGGTCGGGTCCCTAAGGAGAGGCCACCTTCTCTGCCTGTTCCTCTTCCATTCTCTGTCCCAAGCTCCCCTTCTCTCATCAGAGAAAGGCCTGGAGCCAGGCCACAGCCAGGAGCTGTGTGGCAGCCTGAAGCAGGCCGCGCCGGCCATCCAGGCCTGTGTGGAGGCCTGCAACCTCATTGCCCGTGCCCGCCGCCAGCAGAGCCGCTTTGACAGTGTAAGCCCTCCGGCGGCGGGGAGGGGTCTGAGACGGCGGCGTGAGTAGGGTGGTCTTGGTGGGCCATGGGGCGGGAGGGGCTTGGGGGCATCATTGTGGAAGGCAGCAAGCGGGTGAGATGGACCCAAGGAAACTGTCCGGGGATTTAGGGCAGGATGGGGCTGTGGCCGCTCGCCCCACACTGTGCCTCCCGCCCCCAGGGGAGCGAGGAGTGGTTCCTGGTGGGCCGCGTGCTGGACCGCGTCTGCTTCCTGGCCATGCTCTCGCTCTTCGTCTGCGGCACTGCGGGCATCTTCCTCCTGGCCCACTACAACCGGGTGCCAGCCCTGCCGTTCCCCGGAGACCCCCGCCCCTACCTGCCCTTGCCTGACTGAGCCACTGGGGAGCCTTGGCTGTGCCACTGTCATGTGTGTGCCCCCTGGGGAAATAAAAGAGATTGGGCTGGAGTTCTGGAGTGGCTGGGGGTGGGCTGTGTGGGCATGTGGGTGTCGGTGGCCCTGGCCGGTCTTCCTGACTCCCCTCACCTCAACAAAGCATTATCAACACCCATCATCTCGGAAGCTGGAAAGACTATTTAGTATGATGCCCCCAGCTGGGGGGGGGCTACCCCTCCAGGCAGCAGCCAATCTGTCTGGCATCTCCTGCCCCTGCACCGTGGCTGCTCCAAACACCTAACACCTATGCCAGTGACCCTTTCATCCACAGCCATTTTGTTGGCATTGGCTGCAAAAGAGTCCATGAGTCTTATCTTTTTTTTTTCCCAGTTAAAAGCTCTTCATGGAATTATAGCAAAGCAAGAAAGAACCTGTTCCCTCAGGTTTCAGATGGGCAAATTGGGTTTCCTCTCTTCTTGTTCTTCACCGGAACACTGGTGACTAAGGGTTGGAGTCCAGAATTCCTGACTCTGAACCAGTCTTACTCTAAGGAAGATCCTCTGACCTGGAAAACAGACCCCTCTTCTCTTCTCAAAGACCAATTCTGGTGCCAAAGGGTGGTAAAGATGAGGAAGATGTAGACAGGAAGCTGGGAGGTAACAGGAAACCAACTGGGCTCTGCCTTCGGGGAGAAAACCCTGACCAGCCTCCCTTGGAAGCTTAGAAAACAGGATGCCCAGTTGAGGTCTTCTTGGGGAAAACCAAGGCCCTGCTCTAAGTATAGTTGGCATCCCAGTTCTGCTAGGGACCAGAGAGTAACCTCGGTCAAGTCATCTGTTCTTGCTCTGTTTCCTTCCCAATAACTATGGGCACAGCTATTAGTTCCGAGCTACCCTCATCACAGGACCAAAGGTGCAGGTAGAGATGTCAGCAGCCAAACCAGGTCTTTTGTCAATTCCCAGAAAGCCCAACTCTGGACCATGAGAATGTCTTTTCACAAAAGAGTTTATTCAAGGTGACCACCAAAGAAATCAGCGGACTTAACCCCCTTAAAGGCGGCCCCCCAAGGGCAGGGGTGCTGTGATTATATACTGGGGGAAGAACATGAGGTGCCAGATGTGAAGGGAGTAAGGCACTTCACATTCCCAGGCCCCAGAAGGCGCTGAGCAGTGCAGGTGTCGTAAGTTATCATTTATCTTCTCTGCAGGGAGCGTTCTTCCTGGCTACAACCCATAAGGACCAGCAGGTGCTTGCCCTTAGTGTTACTATAAACATCCAAGGGACACATTTTGTCAAATACAACATAGTTGGGAATGCAGTTAGAGAAATATGTACTAGTTGTGAGTTAAAAGTTAATTACAGGGAGGGGATTAGGGAGAAGAAAGAAAAAAGGGTGGTGAGCATATAATTCTGCTTGCAATTTTAAAGTTCCACTTTTCTAACAAAAAGTTTAAGGTACAGATTGGAGGGGGAGGGATCTAGCTACATAGGGGTTTCAAAATTGAAAGCGCCAAGACACCGAAAGACCAGACATTGGGACATTGGGGGTGTGTGTGTGTGTGAGAGGACCCCCTTCCCTAAGTACAGGACTGCTGGCTTTGGGGCTCAGTCGCCAGCAGGTTAATTTCTTTGACGCCAGTGTGTGCGCGCAGGCGCAGCCTTAGATCGAGGTTAACTTGGTGGGATGATCACCGGTTCCTGTCAACGTTATTAGCTGTCACCTGGAGGGAATCTCCATCTCTGCGACTGCCGCGGAGGGCGGTTTAGCTCAGTAGTTCTGGGCACCAGTATGCAAAGTTGGCAGCAGCCACCACTTACTGAGGGCTGCCGTGGCTCGCGCCTGACATTGATTAGCCCAACCCACTTGGCGACCTGCAGTACGACGTAGCCAACACCAAAGGGGAAACAGTCTTGGGGAGTTTAGGGGCCGAGTGAAATGCAGCCCGCACTGGGGGTGAGTGGGGGTTTGAGCTGAGACGCGGCGACGCGTCTCTCCCGGGGAAGCGAAGGCCCAGACGCGTCTCCAGGGAGCCGCGGGACGCGCGGGCGAAAGGCAGAACCGGAACAGGAGCGCCGCTGCGCTGTGCCCCGGAATTTCCGCCCCCCACCGAGCCAGCGCGCCGGCGTTCCGCAGCGCCCAGCGACCGGAAGTGATCGGACCCTAGGCGGAGGGACCCGGCGGAGCGGAAGTCACTCCGGGAGGCAGTGGCGACGGTGGCGGCGAGAGGATGAACAACAAGTTCGACGCGTGAGTGGCGCGTGGCCGCCCCCCGGGACCCCTTCCCTCAACCGTTCCCCGCGCTCGCCCCCGCCGCGGCCGGCCGCGGCGCAGTCAGCGCGGCGCCGGCCTCCCTCTCGGGCTCGGGCTGCGGCCCCCACCGGCCCAGGCGGCTGGCGGGGCGGAGGGCGCTGGGAGGGGAGGGCGCGGGAGTCCCGGGGCCCCCGGGGCCGTGGGGACCGAGGGCGAAGCGCGGAGGCCGCGGGGGTGGGTGGCCGTGCCTCCCGGAAGGAGACTCTCGGACGCCCCGCCCGGGCGGCGCGGTGGCCGGCGGCGTGGAGGGGCGGAGACCCGGCGCTTGGGGTGTTCCCGCAGCCCGGCCCCCCGACTCCAGCCGCCCTCACACTCACGCTGCCCTGGGCAGGTCGCCGTGCCGTTCTGCGCCTCAGCAGAGTGGGGACGGTAACAGCCCGCGTGCTGGGCTGTGGAGAGACGGTGAGGTAACGTCGCTGCCTGCTCGGCACCGCGGCTGCTCCCCAAGTCTCGTCCTCCTGAAAGTCCTTCCTGCTTCCTTTCTCCCTCCCTCCCCCTCCCTCCCTCACGCTCTCTGAGAGCTGCTCAGTGTCTTGCCCGACGGGAAGACGTGCATTGCCCCCTTCTACCCTTGTCTCTGTGTTCGATCCCATCCCTGGTTCCAGCGTCCTTGGAAATGCGATTTTATTAGCACGTTTCCCTCCAGCTATTGTATCTTGAGGTAGCTTGTTCCCACTACTTTTCTAATATTCTGGCAAATGTCTTCTCTTCTGAAGACCTACTTTTCCAGTCCCAGGCCCACCAGTTTCCAGTTATTTGATGGAAACAGTGCCCAGGCTGTGAGCCACTGTTAATGAAACCACGTTGGTACCTGGTGCCCTGCTGCCACGCTGGGATGTGATAAGGATCAAATCACATTCAGTAATTCATAGGGGCACTTGAACTGATTGAATGGATAAATTGATAACTAATAAGGTACGTGAAGTGGAATTGCTGTTAAGTTAGGTTTGTGACCTGCTGCTGCTGCTGCTGCTGCTGGGAAAGTGTTATTTTTCCGGTATGGTAAGGGCTGGTGTGCAAATTGATTCTCTGTGGGTCAAATAACCCAGTCCTAACCAAATCATTTGGGGTAACCAGTCATCTACAGCAAGCTAATTTTAAGAATGGTTAATAATGACTCCACAGAGCTCTTGCTAGCTACTTTTTGTATATTTCCACGTCTGACAAGCCTGCACATTACCTCCTTTTACTGAGAAGGATGCCAAGGCTCTCTGAGGCTATGTACCTTGCCCACAGGAAGGAGGGTCACACGGTGAGATTTGTTCCCAGGTTTGTTGTTTTACCTTGACTCAGGCACCTCTCTGACAAAAATTTACCTAGGACATTTTAAATTTTTTTCTAATAACTCTTATAATGAGCCGGAACTTTAAAATAGATGTCTTCTAATTGTGCAGGAAAAAAGCAATGCTTTCATTTGAAGTTAGCAATTTTAGACAGTGCTCCTGCTCCTGGTTTTGTTTTTGCTTTTGTGCAAATTCCGCAGCTTTTAGACCACTGTTACATGTTTGGCTTCTGCACCACAGGACTAGTAAGGACGGGCCCAGCCTGCCAGAATGCTGGAGATGTGTACTGTCCTCTAATCGCATGGCTCAGCCTAAGGAAGAACTCTGATGACCCCCTTTATGTGAGCTCCGCTTCTGTGACTGTAACCTAAGACTGTAATGGTCATCCTCCCCTGCCCCCAGCTCCATCTGTCAGGTAGCTAGTTACCATCGCCCTTGAGCCCCAAAATGCTTTCACTGTACTGCAGTTGGTTTCAAGATCTAGATGCCATACTTGATTTTGCCCCATTCTCTCTTTGTTAGCTTCTGGCCCATTCTTAACTATTGTGTGAACCACTTATTTGGCACTAATCCTAGTTGGCCTTGTATTGTTTTGACTTTAGAAATTCATCCATTAAAGGTAGGTTTAATGCTGGGAAGGTAAACATGAAGGAGTTGGTCTATTTCTGCAAGGAACTGGTCTATTTACGGGGTGTGAGGACATACATACCTGGGCAGATACCTGAGCAGAGCTTGGTGAGCAAACTCGGTGCCGTTCAGTCTGGACAGTTCAGATGATAATTGCCTGCCGGCGTCTGTGGAGCACAGATTTTTTTCATCTGGATTGTATCTTGGCTCAAATCCAACTTCAAGCTGGTGAGAGTGGCCTCTTGAGGATCTGATGGTAAATAACTTGCCCTGAGTGTTGGCACCGAGGGTCGGGTGGTTGGTCAGCTCCACCTGCAAGAAAGGAAAGCACCGGGTAAAGGTTCCTTGGAGTTTCCATTTAGCACCTCAGAGTGGAGCTGGGAAGGGTGGTCAAGGGTTCCTGGCTCGTCTCCTCTCTGACATCTTAATTTTCGTTTCTTTTTCTGTTTCCTGGTCATGACTGGCAACAAGCCCACTAAAAAGAAAGGGTCTTAATGTAGTTTGCTTGGGGCTAGCAAAATAGATGCTGGAGTGACCCTCTTCGGGACTTAAAGGCCAGGGACTCCAGAGGATACAGTGGGGTCTGGGGAGCTAAGGGGAAATGGTTTAAACCCCTGAAGTACACTTTCAGGGGGAGAGTTAGGGGCTGTGTTGCACCTGAGCAGTAGAAAAACCCATGAGATGTTCTTGACTGAACTACAAAAAACTGGGCATGACGTGATACAAACGTTTATGGGGGGAGGGTCAGAAGAGGGGACCCTGACTCAGCCTGGGGAGATTAGGGTCCGTTTTCAGAGAAAGGCCCTCAGTCAGCGTCGGGAGGGACAGGTTAAGTGGGGAAGGGCCGCTCGCCGAGGAAAGCCATGTGGCGAGCATCAGGGGGTGCTGTCCGGAACTGCAAGCAGGTCGATGGCGCGAGAGCGGAAGGGTTAGTGGGAGCAGACAGGTGGTGAGATTGGCACATGCAGGCAGAGCCAGGCTCTGCCAGGCTGGAGTCCGAGTTTGTGTGCCTAAGCTGCCCAGCCGGGTCCCTGGGACAGGCGCTCTGGTAGGTGACAGATTCAGCAGGGGCTTGGTAATAACGCGTGGGCCTTTCACGTTAGACAGATGCCTGTCGAACAGCAAAGCAAACCAACTCAAGTTTAATCCGGGGAAAGGGGCATTGTGAACCCAGATTATGGCCCCCAGAAGTGTCCCCTGCTAAGCCAGAGAGATGGCAGCGTCACACCCAGAGCCACTCTCCTCTCCGCCCTCTCTGCTCCTCTGCCGCACGCCCTTTCCCTCTCCTGGCTTTTGCTCCTTGTCTTCCCCTCAGCTTTTCTTTAGGGGGGCCCATCTGACTACCCCTGCTTCCGCCCCTGAGATCCCCCCTGGGGGAAGAATCCGCTTGCGGCTCTGAGGCATTCGTTACTGGTCAACACTTTTGGTTAGGTGCCCTTCACGCTCATGTCCTGGCCGGGAGGGGACAATGAGGTTCGTGGTGCAGGCCCGCCCCCGAGCGTGTCTGCAGCCAGGGGTGTGAAGTGGGAGAGCGGCCCCCAGCGGATGGCTCCGGATCCGCGCGGGGTTGAGGGAGCGCTTTCTCCATGGTAGGCACTAAGGATGTGTGGGCAAAAATGTAAAATGTGTTACATGCTTCTGTACGCGTATACTGTGAGGTCTGAGTTAGACAATCTGAGTGTTTCTAGTACCTTTCTTGAGAATTACCTAATTCCATTTGACTGGATAGTTTATTAGGGCCGGTAAAGTGGTTTTAGAGAAGCTCCATAAAAGTTAACAGTCTAGCTATCGAATACACTTTTTTTTTTGAGATTTATTTATGCATACAAGAATTGGGGTGTAGGCCAGAGATGTGGGGAGTGAGAGGATTCACCAGAGACGGAGTGGGGAGCAGAACAGGCGGATCTACTGAAGTCCATTGCTGAGGGGAGCAGCGGGGAGGCAGGAGAGGTCTGCCGCGCCCTGTGGGAAGCTCCCTGGCCGGGGATTGGACTCGTGCTGCAGTGGCTGCGGACAGCTTCATAGCGCTGATTTTAACCTAACCCTGCGCCACCAGGGAGGCCCCTAGACTAAATATTCTTAATATCTGTGTGAACTCAAACTTCTGTTTATCTTTTTGTCTGAATCCAGTGAACTTCAGATGGACCCGGAAGCCTTAGAGTAGCTTCTTTACCCCTAGAAAAGGTAGCTGCTGTTCTTAGGAGATGTCATCCCTCTGGCAGACATTTCAGTTCAGTGATTGAGCCCTTCCGTGTGCTGTCTGTTAGCGTGGCCTCTTGTCCCCGGTGGGGAGATACAGATTCAGAAGATGCTATTCCAGGCGGCCCTTCCGTCTAATAGGAGGCCAGACTGGGGCAGTGCCTTGGGCTGGGGGTGGCTGGCTCTGGGAGCTGGGGGAGGGAAAACGGGTACCGGCCCGCAGGAGTCATTTAGTTTCTCTGCACTGGATCCTGCCACGGGCCTTAGCGCGAGAGGGACATTTGAAGGCATGGGAATTAGGCTGTGGGATTCGCCATTGGAAAGAGGGTGCTGGTGGCCGGGAGAGGATGGACAGAGGGTGGAGATGGTTTGGCCCAGGGAGCCAGTTAGGAAGTTGCGTAACAAATGGTGATGACGGGATGAGAGTGAACGAGAGCAGTACACGTGGAAAGGGGAGAAGAGGGGCAAAAGGTAGTGAAAAAATAGGCTAAGTTTTTAAACCTGATTTGAAAGGTCAGTGCAGTTACTTAATACAGAAGTTTCCCATTTTTGACTATTTTTGCAAAGAAAACAATCCCTTCAATTGTCTACCTCTTCTCCGTGCAGTCTGTCAGAAAACTGGAAGTCATGCGTCAGCTTTTGTTTGCCTGCTAATAGCCTCTGTGCGAAGCCTGCCCTTCTCCTCCCCGGCGCGCACCAGCCTCCTGTGGTTGGAGGGGCAGGTGCCCTTCTCTGGACCGGGGCTGGGCGAGGTAAGCGAGAATGGGCCAGTCACGGGATGACATTCTGTCCTCCCACGCAGATTGAAAGATGATGACAGCGGGGACCATGATCAGAATGAAGAAAACAGCACACAGAAAGATGGTGAGAAGGAAAAAACGGAGCGAGACAAGAGTCAGGGCAGCGGCAAGAGGAAGGTGAGTCCGGGGCCCCCGTAGCTGTCGTTGCCTCGGGGCTCGAGAGCGGCCTCTTTCGGGCCTGTATGTGCAGAAGCCACCAGGTTAGGTTTGTGAGGCTGTCTGATTTTTATCACTGGGGTTCATCTTAGCCCACTTAGGGCTTTGCCCTTGCCACAGGACTTGAGGTGTTCCCTTGCTTTGCTGCTTTCTCCTAGCCTGCCGCGGGGGGAGTTAGTCCTGAAGTACAGCAGGACTGCTCCTTGCTTCGGAAGCTGCCGCTGAGCGTTTCAAGTCCCACGCACCTTGACATTTTAGATTCTTTAGTCAGTGATGGTCTCAGCTGAAAGTGACTTGGAAAAGAGAAGATTGTCCTTCCTGACGTGTCAAAACAACCGTTAGTCCATTCATGCCACAACACTGAGTGCTCCTGCTGGGAGCATTTCAGGTGCTAAGAGGATACCAAGGAGAATGAGGCTGGACCGGGGAGTTTACATTCGAATGTGTGGGCCGTAACTGGCATTGTTAAGCATTTCTGTGTGTCAGGCATTGTGCTGAGAAGTTTGCTTCTGTTAGTTTATTGATCCTCTCAGCAGCCCTATGAGATGGTTGTTATTATTTTCACCATTTCGCAGGTAAGCCGCTGAGGCACAAGCAGGTTAAGCAGGGTCACTAGCTGTAGGTGCTCGTAGCTTGGTCTGGGAACACTTGCAGAGCAGATACAAACTTAATAACCTCTGATGTGAACTAGAAAGTTGAAAAAGACATCAGAATGCAAATAAAATGTTAACAGAATTTACAATCAGTTACTACTAAAGAAGATCCTGTATAAGCAGAATTTTGGACGCGTGGCAAATAATCGAGGAGGTAACCTTGATTGTGGAGGTGGTTAAAAAAAAAAGGGCAGTGCTTTCTCAGTCTCAGAGCTTACGAAGGAAAGCCCAGGGTTAACACCTTCTTTAATTCACAGGCTGTTGTTCCCGGGCCGGCAGAGCACCCCTTGCAGTACAACTACACTTTCTGGTACTCCAGGAGAACCCCCGGTCGTCCCACCAGCTCACAGAGCTACGAACAGAATATCAAGCAGATTGGCACCTTTGCCTCCGTGAGTGCTGGCTGGATGCTTCTGCCACCGCCACTGTTTGCGTCCCTGTTAACCTGCTGGGATCTTGCTTTCCTTAGTCAGCAGACCTGAGCCCCTTAGGTCAGATTTGTTCACCCTTAGCCATTGGTGGGTAACAAGGGCCTTGTGAATTGTGGCATCGAACAGAAGGGAACAGCACAATAATCCCAGCGGGGTTTAAGTAGGTGTTTATTGAGTCCATACTGTGTGCAAAGGTCATGAGAGAGAAAATTGCATAGTAGCTAGTGTCTCTTCTCATGAAGCTCGACAGTAAAGAGTGAAGTTCAAGTTTCTTTGTATTTAGGAACTCGCAGTAGGATTGGCTATGTTAGTGGTCATTTATAAAATAGCATCTTTTTCCTGTGTTCAGAAAGAAAATGAAATCTCTAAAAAAATATGGGTTGTTCTTTTTTTTTTTAAGGTTTATTTATTTATGCATACAAGCTGGGGTACAGACCAGAGACGTGGGGCGGCGAGAGGGTTCACCAGAGACAGAGTGGGGAGCAGAACAGGCAGATCGGCGGAAATATACTGCTGAGGGGAGCAGCGGGCGAGGCAGGAGAGGTCTGCCGCACCATGTGGGAATACCCCTGGCCGGGCGTCTAACTCGCTTTGCTGCCGCCAACAGCTCCACAGCGCAGCGCCTAACTGCTGTGCCACCAGGGAGGCCCAAAATGTGGGTCCTGTCAATACAGAGAGCCAAGGTTCTCTCTCATCTCATCACCCTCACAGGTTACTGGGCTTGTGTATCCTGAGATGCTACTGCAGCTAAAACCAGTCTTGTTCTGTGGAGACTGTTCTGCACTTCCTGTGTGCGGTACCTTCCCTCTCCGGCCAGAGCCAAACGCAAGCTCTGTTATTTTCTTGACATTATCGAGGTATTTGCCCTATTTAAAATGCAGGCTCTGGAAAAGAAAAGTGTAGTAGGAAATGGCACCGCAAGTTACTGAAGCGTGAGCACACAGCAGTGGGCACTGTATGGTGCCTCCTGGAGCACAACAGCTGCAAGGTTAGTGGCATCGTCCATATTTTACAAATAGGAGGGTGAGACTGAATTGAATGTCTGATCAAAGTCTCAAGTCAGTCCTGAGTCACTGGACTTCGTGGCGGAGCTGTGTTGAAGCCCCTGCTGTAGGCCACGAAGGCCACATTCTGAAGCCCTTGTTTTTCCCCCTTTCGGTACCAGAAGGCACCAAGGGCTCCATCTTTTAAAATGTTGCTTATCAGACAAAGCAGTCATCCATTCACTACTAGTCAGATACACATGTATGAATGGTGATATGATTACCTCGTTAATTATGCTAAGCTGATGATTTCAAAGTAAAGCCTTGTTTTAGTGGCCTGTATGCTCCCTTATCACCGGTAAATTTAGACTTCTTTTAAATATTACAAATGGCTCGTGCGCTGGGTGTATTTGGTTCAGGAATGTTTGTCGAACGAATTCAAGGCGCTGATGGGCTTCTGAAATGAACTAAGGTGCTGCCCTGAGCGAAGCAAGACGTGTCCGCAGGTCTCTAGTAAGGAGTTGGTGGGGCTCCAGGGTTGAGAGGAAAGGGGGAGTGAATTCCAGTGTGGGGACAGTCTTTGCAGGAGATGGGCTTAAGAGGGAATTTAAAGGGTTTGGACAGGTGGTGAAAGAAGATAAAGCAATTCCTGGTGGAGAGAACAGTAGGCTCATTTTCGAAACTGTCCATGCCTTCCTGACATTCCACCGCAAAATGACTGCTCACCTGCTGTGCGAAAGCGCTAGACGTCACAGGTAAGGTAGCAGATTGTTACCCCCACCCTTTAAAAATTTCCTCATTTTGCACGTAAGCAGCTGAGGGTAATTAGGAATATTTCTAGAATTTTTTTCTTCCCTCTCGAGAAAAGTGTATGTGAATGTACCCAACTTGTACAAGGAGGGTTTTGTTTCCTTTCAGCACGCGTGTCGAGTTGCATTTGTCCTCAGCGCCGTCTGGGGTTAGTGTCACCTCAGTGTTCCCTGGGTGTGGCTCAGGGCAGCTGTGCTGTGTGCCCGCAGTGGGAAATAGCTCACAGGATTAAACAGTCGTGAAACGTTTTGTCAAGTCCAAAGCGGTATTCCCCAGTGGGCCTTACGCTAACATTTGACAGTATTTAAAAGTCCCTAATGTCCAGTGACCAAGAAGGTGATGTACTGAAATGCAAAGAGCCCTGGACTCGGGGGTCACCTGGCTCTCTGTTGTGGTGCTTAGCTCTGCGGGTGGCACCGCGTCTGGCTGGGCACGGCTGGTGCTTCCCCAGCGCCCCTCCAGTCACGGTCCTGTGGTCCACTGCCCGGTGACGGCACCTTCCCGCTCGGCTGTTGTGGGCTGGGAGGACGTTTTGGCTGAGTGTGCGGGTGTGACCCCCGGCGCCCTCCTTGCCGCCTGGAGTCAGCGACCCGCGGTCTCTGTCACTCTGTTCCCCGTGCGCCTCCCCTGCCGCGCGCTGGGAGCCGAGCGGCGTCGCCCGTCGGCCGCACGGCCCGGGGTCTGGCGTGTGTGTTCACAGCCCCGGCGGCGCGGTGGCAGAGAGCACTTCCTCCAGAGCCAGGCCTGCTCGCCGTCTCCTCCGCGAGTCAGGGGTGAGGGGTCTGTCGGGCCAGACTGAAGTGAGGCGTAGCGTGGCCATGTAAATAAGCGTGTGTTTGGAAGTCTGGTTTCTCGTGGACCGTGGAGAAGGGACAAGGAGAAACACGACTGTTTGAGGTTAAAGGGGACTCGGGCCTCTTTCTTGGCATGAGAGCCTAAGCTTTGGGTTTGCGCTGCCCGGCCTCAGTGGGGCCTGGGGCCTAGGAGGCCTGTCGTTGATTCTGTCACCGACACACAGTGACAAAGCAGGACGAAAGTGAATTTCGTGGCAGTTAACGCTACATTTGCCAGTAAACAGCCTTCGCTCAAGAAGTGATTTGGTTCGAAAAACGATGTCCAGGTGGCGGTTAGCTCAGCAAACTCGAGGCGGGAGGGTCTCCACGGTGTGAAGCCAGGCCCCCCGCCGCATGCGGCGACTGCCCTGCCGTCCGCTGCAGGTGCCTGTTGACGTGGCCTCACCTGCGAGGCTCCTGCCTGGCTGGCATTTCTCACCTGAAGAGTTTGTTGGGGTCTTGGGGCCTCCCTGGTGGCACAGTGGTTAAGCGCTGCACTCGAGCTGTCGGCAGCGGCGATGCGAGTTCAACGCCCGGCCGGGGAGATTCCCACAGGGCGCAGCAGACCTCTCCTGCCTCGCCCGCTGCCCCCCTCAGCTGTGTGTTTCCATCGATCTGCCTGTTCTGCTCCCCACTCGGTCTCTGGTGAACCCTCTCGCCGCCCCACGCCTCTGGCCTATACCCCAGCTTGTATGCATAAATAAATAAATCTTTAAAAAAAAAAAGTTTGTTGGGGTCAGCAGTGTTAAGTTTTTCTTCAATTAAACTGTGTGATACGCTTTCCTCGGTCGTGCTCCCTTCCCACACAGTCCCCAGACCAGCATCCCCAGAAAGGGTAGCCCAGAGCCCTGTCAGGTTTAGGTGCCTCTAGTAAGTCTCATGTTATCAGGAAAAGGCACAGCTGCGTGCTCTCGCCCTTCCCCGCAGGTGGAGCAGTTCTGGAGGTTCTACAGCCACATGGTGCGTCCCGGGGACCTGACGGGCCACAGCGACTTCCACCTCTTCAAAGAAGGGATTAAGCCCATGTGGGAGGTGAGGACTCGGGCCCAGGGGCCTTTTCTGAGCGAGTTGTTTCCAGGCCGGCCGAAGGTGGGCGTGTTGGCGTCCTCTCCAAGCCCTGGCTGTTGGGGCGTCCTCGGGACCGGGGCCTCTGGAAAGGGTGCTGAGGCCATGGCTCATCTGCATGGTTTATCACAGGATTTTTTTTTTAATTACATTATACCTGTACACGTGGGGTGTGTGTGATATTTTACCTTCGTGTGCCTGTCGGTGAAGCGAGTTTACAGGCAGTAACTAGAGACGGAGCGTTGCGCGCGCTGTGCCCTCGTCGCCGCACTCTGCCGTCATCCCTCTTCCACGCTGTTAGGCCGTTTTTCTAGGAAAAATGTGGTCACCGCTTCCTGTGCTCGCCCCCTTGAAAGTTGTGTGCATCTCTCACTGCCCCTAACTTAGCGGGAGCCTCGCCTCCTCAGCTCCAAATCTCCCCTTTGTCAGCGAGGGCCCGCCGCCTCCGTCTTGCAGTCAGTTTGGGCGCTGAGTGTGCGTCCCTGCGCTGCAGGCCCTCGCCCGCGTAGGCTGGCTGCAGCCGGCTGAGTCCTGCTGCCCTCGGCCCGCTCTCAGGCCTGCTTCTCCCGCGCCGGCCCCGTGTCTGTCCAGCACGCGGCCCGCTGTGACTCGCGCTTGTCTGGCTCCTCTGCTGCCTGGATCTGGGTAGAGACTGGCTTCATGTCTGCGTACTTGGGACATGGTGACACTCAGTAGACGCTTAGCAGGTGATGAGAGAGCGGCAGGGTCTGTGAAATCTGATAGTCCATTTTGAGTCCTAAAATGGTTCTGGAAAAAGAATTATTTTAAAGGCTCTGGTTGGCCATTTTTGTAGTGGCTCATCCCAAGGCCTCCGCCATGTTTGGCTATTCCTGCTGCCATTTTTCCCTATAAGGTTGAACAGTGGGAAATGGCAAGATTTCTTAGCATGTAAGACTCCCTTCTGCCTTAACGTGAGCGAGGAAGAGCCATGAAGCCATATTTTAACTTTAATGCTCTCTCGGTACAGGATGACGCAAATAAAAATGGTGGCAAGTGGATCATTCGACTTCGGAAGGGCTTGGCCTCCCGTTGCTGGGAGAACCTCATCCTGGCCATGTTGGGGGAGCAGTTCATGGTTGGGGAAGAGATCTGTGGGGCTGTGGTCTCTGTCCGCTTCCAGGTAAGCCCTCCCACGGCCCGTCTGCTTTCGCCTGTTACCTCTGCTCCCCTCACGGCTCCGGCTTGCTTTGATGCTTCCTCTGTCGCTCCCGTAGGAGGACATTATCTCAATATGGAATAAGACTGCCAGCGACCAGGCCACCACAGCCCGAATCCGAGACACTCTTCGGCGAGTGCTTAACCTACCTCCCAACACCATTATGGAATACAAAACCCACACCGACAGCATCAAGTACGTGACGGGGTTCTGGGGGGCGTGTCCCTAAGCTTAGCAGAAGTAGGTGTGAGTCGGGCCCAGAGGAGCATGGTCTGCAGGAGGCTGACTTAGGGAGAAGGGACAGACCAGGCTTCCCCTAGTGCTCTGGCCACTAGCTGCAGCTCGGCTGGTGAGGCTCCCTGGCCCCGCACAGGGGTGCGTGTCTCGGGGGGCCCTTCTGCAGAAACCCAGTCGCGCTGCCTGGGCTTGCTTCGTCCTCACAGACTGTCTTGTTTTTTGTTCACTAACCGCTCTTAAGATGAACGACAAGTGCTCTCTTTCTTGCTGTTTTTAAGAGAATTTCACTAAACAGTAAAGTCCTCTTCCCTGCCCGCCCTCACTCCACTTTTGCATGTCTTTTTAACCTCTTAGCTTCAATCTGTTTTCTTTGTTCTGGGAAACCAATTTCTTGTCAGGAGCAATGGCGCCATTCTCTTGTGTGTAGCACTGAACAGTAGAGGAAACGGCCTAGTGTGCTTGGGAGAGTAGACGCGAGGGAACCCGGAGAGACCGGGGGCAGCTGTGCTTTCGCCCTGGGACACGGGAAACGGGGCCGCATCCACCAGGAGACCCGGCTCCTGCGGGGCTGGACCGTCACAGGCGCGTCCCGCTGCTGGGGAGAGGCTGCGAGCAGTGGCTGTTGGGCGTGCTCAGGCTGGAGGGCGAGCTCGCCGCTCGGAGTCGGGACGTCTCGGTTTAGTTCTCTCCTTTGACTCCAGCGCCATGTTTGCCTTTGCCACTTCTCCGTGCCGCCCTGCTCCCGTTCCCCGTCCGCGGAGTGGGTGGCTGTCCTGACAGGGCCGTGGGGCGGCTGCTCGGGTCTTTGTGAGGGGAGGTCCTCGGTGGAGACTCCGCTTGTGGGGCCCAGCGGTGTCACTGTCCTGATCGTCGTCACTGGCGACAATGTCACCATCACACCGTTCTCGTCAAGGCCAGTCCCGCGCCCAGCGTGGTGCCCAGCCGCAGACTAGTTAGGGGTCTCCTTCCCAGTGCTCACAGATGCTGCCGTGGGTGGGGTGTCTTCCACTAGCTGAGTGCCAGGTCTTGCTGGGACCGCTGCCCGCAGAGCTGGTCTACGGCCGGACGCCTGGGTGTGACTGACCCGAGCCCCTGCTGTTGCCCGCAGCCACGCCCGGGCGTCCGTCCGAGCAGCCCTTTCGCGTTTCTCTCTCGAGCTTGTTCCAAGGTAGACAGCTTCTCCCCTTCAGCCAGGCGAGTCCAGGCTGGGGCTGGTGGGGACCGCCTTTTTCGAGGTCTCTTGTTTTCAGGGTTCCCATGTGGCCCCTCACCTCCACCTTGCTGCTCCCCAACCAAGCTTTCCCCCTGGGTAGGAAAGGGAGAGGTATTTTCGACACCCTGCTCCTCTGTTCTCCCTCTCTAATACCCCGAGGCGGTTCTTCCTGCCGTCACCGTCCTCAGGGTGTAGGAATCCTGTGGCTTGTCCCTGGTCTGCTCCCTGCCTCATGCAGACGTCTGTCTGGTCGCCAGCCCTGCAGCCCAGGGACCAGAACGCCCTCCTTGACCCCCAGATGCTGCCTCCCCTTGCGTCTCCTCTCTGCCCTCTCCCAACGTGCCACCCTTTTGCACTCCCACTAGAATGCCAGGCAGGCTGGGCCCCCAAAGGCTCCTTTTTCAAAGCCTCTGGAAGCCGCGGTTGAATGTGCCATGAGCCTCTCCCTGTCTGGATGGCACCATCATTGAAGCTGGCATCATCGGAGCCTCTTGTGTTGGCGTGCCACCTGGAAGGACCTGTGCTGGACAAGAGGAGTTGGAAGAGCATTTTATGTTTTAAGAACAGGCTGACACGCAGCAGCTACAACATCAGCTGAGATCACTTAATAAATGGTGCTAAACTAGCTTGTCTCATGCTCTTGCTCTTTCTGGTGCATCAGAGAAGTGGCCTTGCCGACGACTGTCACCGTGCTCAGGAACGGCACAGACTTCTCCGAGGAGGCCGACGGGGCTTGCAGCCTCGTGCCCATAAGCCCACGACACTGTTCACACGGTGTTCTGGGCCAGTCCTGCCGAGGTCTGCCATAGGAGGTGACGTCTCGCTCTTGAAATCAGATCCCTTTTTCCGGTGCTTGAATTCAGTTCCCATGTGGCCCCGCGAGGGCCAGGATGGAGCGATTTCCGATGGAGAATCAGCTTGAAAGCCTGTCAGGGTTAGAAAAGGGAATCCTTGACCTTTGCTTCGCTGACTTCGTTTGCCTTTACGTCAAAGAAACCTCTGGCTTGGAAGCGAAGCCCCGCTTCCGTCTGTGCGGCTGTGCGTGTGTGGCTTCCTCGCTGCGCTCACGGGGCTTTCTCACTGCCGACGCTGCCCGAGCCACCAGCGCTCTGCCAGCCTTCTCCCTCCTGCTTTCCCTCTCGAGCCAGGTCATCTTCTCTTGGCACTAGCCCCGCTTGCAAGGTCTCGAGGCTCTCGCCCGCCCCCCTCACGCCCCGGGCTCATTGCCCGAGGGCGGGCTGGGGACACGGCCTCCTCGGAGTTTGCTGCTTAGGCCAGATGGCCGCGGCACGCCCAGCCCTCGTGTGCTTGTGGCTTTGGCTCCTTGTGCTGCAGCTTGGCCGGGGCCCTGCACGCAGGGTTTCCGCACGCCTCACGCGACTCGAGGTCTCCGTAGTTGCTGACGCCAAAACCAGAGGTCAGCCGGGCTTGCGGACGCTGGGCAGCTTGCGTGGGGCACCCGTATCGGTGGCTGTGGGTGTGATGTTGAGCCTCCCGCGGTGGCTGTGCCGTCTGGGCGGTGACACCCTTTGCCTGTCCCACCCTGGCTGGCCACCAGTCTCCGCGTGGCCCAGTACCCCACAGGACACCTGGGCCAGCACCCCGGGCTGGACAGTCAGGCTGTGTGTGTGTCACTGCTGCTTTGTTTGCTGCAGTCCACAATGGGTCCGAGTACCTAGGGGTGGGAGCTCTTTGGATACGAAGATGCCCCTCTGCGTTTTTGGTGCTTGTTGAAGTGTTCCCTCCCCTTCCCCCGCATGTCACACACACTGCCCTTCGTTTCAGCTAATGTAACTGGTCTGGGGCTGAGCTTTGATGTCACCCTCCAGAGAAGGGCCGATGAGTAAGCACCCAGCTGGCCGTGAGGCCCTGTGGCCCTTGCACGCGCGAGCGGAAGTGGGACTGTTCGCTCTCTCCGTCCCTCGTGCTTCCGCAGGTGCAGCTTCGGTCGTGGACAGGGCTCCTGTGGGGCTGCGGGGCTGGCTCCGCTCTCCCCGGTGCGCCTCCCCCTCGCTGTGCAGCTCAGTCTCCACGGCCTTTGCCAGCCGTTTGGATCTCCGGCCTTCCCTGAGTCACACTGCTTGTGGCCTTTTCCTGCTGCACTCCCGGCCGGCTGAGAGGCGAGCGCGGCTGCGCCCGGGCTGAGGACTTCACTGCAGGCCCTGTCTCTTGATTCCAGCTCTTGCTTCTTGCCAGCAGCTTGCGCTTAGGGAAGAGTAGGTCCCGTTGAGAAGCGGAAACTTGTTCCATTGAGTGTTCGCCCAGGTGCATGCTCTTTCCGTGAGGCAGGTTGTAGTCGCGGCTTCCAGGGCTGGGGCCCTCACAAGCCTCTGAGAGTGACTCACCGTGTCCTCATAGCAAGGAAAAAACCTGAGAACAGCCAAGTCACGGCCCCGCAGAAAGAAGCCGGGCGCAGAGCCACGTCAAGCACGAGGTCTTTCTAGGGGCAGCCTCTTCAGAAGAGCCCCACAGATTCAGGGGTGCTTCTGGCCTGGAGGGGGAAGGCAGGGCCAGCTTCATTTAGTGGTCCGCCATTGGGGAGACCGACCGGAGAGAAGGCCTGCAGAGAAGGTTGAGGGTGGATGACTTCTTTTGTCCTTTCAAGGAGACCCAGTCAAATTGGGGAGCCATCCCTTTGCCGTGTCTAGTTTCACTGGGTGAACATGGAAGTTTCTAGATAAGAACTACCGCCCCTTCTGTTGTGTCTGAACCCACCTGCTGGTCCAGGGTCACACCAGCGTAACTGCTGGCCCGGCTTCGCATTTTTGAAGTGTCCTTGCCCTTTCTGACCGTCAGAGTAAAGAGCCCAGACAGCAGGAGGCGGAACTGAGTGGAAGGCCGGGTAAGGGCTGAGGGCCTGTGCAGAGTTACACAGGGTGAGATCTCTGCTCTCAGAGTCTGCTCTCTGGTAAGTGAGGTGGGACAAGCGTGGTTTTCAAAGAGCTCTTTGTTACTCGACGTCGTTTGAGCCTCTTCAGGACTCCCTGTGAGCCCTGTCAGGGCCAGGCCTGTGACCCTTGTAACTTGTTCTTCTTTACCTTCAAGAGAAGAACGTTCTAATACTACCTGATAGGCCTGGGGTGCCAGGCAGAATAGCCAGACGCCTTGCATCTGGCCTTAGTGCCGACCTGCCTCTTTGCCGAGCGCCGGCCCGCAGGCATTAGTGTTCACGGCGGACCTCCCTTTTGTTTACTGAGTCCGAGTCCGTGTGAGGACATTCCTTTCCCGTGAGTCTTTATGTTAGGGTTTCACGTAGGAAGACAGTGATTCTGAAGGGAACGGGGCAGTTTAATACTGGAGTGGATTAGAGGGGCGCTCTGAAGCCCGCCTGCCGCGGGTTCCTGACACAGCCGCCGCTGTCTGGACTAGTGTAGGCGTCTCCAGACACAGGGTAATGAGACGATTACCTATCAGTGCAGCCGCGTCATTGCTGCTTGGCACCTACGTCGCTTAAGAATTTAAGTCTCACTGTTAGGACGAAAGGGGTTTCCTGGGTCGTTGCCCAAGCACTGGATTTTGCTTTGTCCGTGTCTTCATTTGGAGTGAAGAGTGGAATGGCCTGCGCACGTCACCGAGTCCACCGTGTCACCATCTCCAGAAAGGGCTGTGGAACAGACACCTTGCTGTGGAAATGGAGTTTGTGAATTGACAGAGACTGGCGCACTTATTAGCAGTCTCTGCTCTCCACTTCAGCTGGCATCTGTTCGTAGCTCGCCTGATGCTCTGAAGAGACGATTAGCAGCAAATCGACATCTGAGTCCAAGAGGTAGATCATTAACTCGCAAGAGCTGCTGTTCTGAAGAGGGCCACGCTAGCGAGACCGGTGTAAGCAGTGCCCGGAAGAATGACTCCTTGTCCGGGTCTCCGTATTTAACCCTCCCCACCTAACCAGAGGGGAGCGGCCGTGGGAGGTCGGTGACACCCCCCCCCACCCCCCCCCTCGTCGTGAGCTGCTCACTGCCCGGCACCCGCGCGTTCTTGGCCCTTTCAAATGCGAATGGAATGAAAAGTTTAGATTTAGGAGCACCAAACTCCCCACCTCATATAGAATCACCAGGGAATTGACCAGACACTGGCAAGTGGCTGAGGTCAAAGGAGGCGCTGGCAGAGTTTGAAGTGGGCAGGGCTTCTGGAGGGTCAGGGGCTGGTTTTCCTGTTTGGGGCCTTCCTTCCCACAGGCTCCTCTATGGAGCGCCCCGTAGAGGCTGTGCCCTCATTCCCGTGTCTTACCCCAAGCCCCGTTTCCTAAACCGCGTTCGCCAGCATGGAAGCCCCTGGGCGCTGACCTGCAGGGCCTTGAATCGCTGTGGCCGTGCGGTTTAGACTCTGAGCTCAGAGTCCGTGGGGTGTGAAGAACCGGGTGGAACCTGGTACAGATTTGGAGTGTGAAGGTTGGAGATGGGGAAACAAAGTGACGTCGTTTGCTTGTTGCCTCTGTAGACTTCATGCTCCTAGGGACTTCCCTTTGCCCTCGGGGTGAGGCCTGAGAAGAAAGATGGTCTCTTCCCGCCCCCACCGCCTCCGGAGCACCGTGGCCCTTTGCTCCGGAGAGCTGGAGCTATTTCCAGTGGTGGTCGAGCGTAGCTCTGACCTCTGGCCTTCGGGTAGACGGTTGAAGGAGTTCTGGAAGGATTTTGCCAATCCTTGAGGGAAGAGGGCCCCAGACTTCCCAGTGGAGGGAACCAGACGAGTGGCAGCTGCCTCCTGAAGAGCCGGCGGCCCTGCCAGTCTGGGCGGAGAGTGGCCGGAGGCCGTGGCCCCGCCTCAGGTCCTGGTGGGCTCCTCTCAGCTTGGCGGGGGTCGGAGACGGGGTGGGTTGTCGTGTGTGAGTGCTCTCTGCTGAAAAGCCTCTGATCTGTGTGTCCTCTTGTGTTTTTTGTCTCTGGTTTGCCAGGGCCTGGGAGGAGTTTCATGGCCTGGTGAACAGCAGCGGCCGCTGATCGGACGCTCCCCCTGTCTCTCACTCAGGGTAGGGCCTTGTCTATCTTCTCTGTAACCGCGGAACATACCTCTCAGCCATAGGGCCCCTCTTCCCCAGGGGTGCCCTCTGGGCCAGCTTGGTGCCTGCTGCAGCCTTTCCTGCGTCTCAGAGGAAGAGAGTCCAGAGCCGCTCAGTCCTTCCTGGCGAGCCCCGGGCAGGCTGAGTAACCTCACCCACTGTACCTTTGTGTTCGCATTTGGGAAATGAGGTTCCTGGACTCGGATCTCGTCTCTTGCGGTGCCAGCATGCATGATGACCAGTGTGCCCAGATACTTTATTCTGCACAGATGCGGCCATTTTTAAGCCGCTTGCAGTGTCCGTGCCCGGAGGGCTGGTCCAGGCGGCTTGGGTTAGGTGAGAGGTATGTCTCTTGTTGCTGGTGTACTTGTCAGTGGTGAGGGGACGTGACAGCCCTTCCGGGCCTCAGCAGTGGAGGTGATGTCAGGGCTGTGGCAGAGACCGTTCCCGGGTGTAAGGTGACTGGACCGTCAAGGTTCCTGGCAGGGAGCGGCCTGCGGGCGGCGAAGACGAGGCCAGCGGACGCACTCCTTCAGGAACACCTGTGCGTCGGCTGAGGGCCCAGTCCACGGCTGCTGAGCAGAGGGAGTCGGGCGCGTCTGTTCCGGAGGAGAGGAACGGGTGAAAGGACAGTTTGCCTGTGTGTGGCCAGGAGCCTGATCCTGTCGGGAAGCGCCCACCCCCACCCTAGGAAAGAGAGAGCTTGTAAAATTCTGCCGGAACAGAGCGCGCAGGTGTGGTCGCCGCTCCTGAAGCCCCCCGTCCGGGGAGGAAATGAGACTGCGGGAACGGGAGCCCCGCATCCTTCAGACCGGCTGGGAGAGCGGCGCCGAGGGCAGAGGCAGGCCCCACCCTGCGCGCCGGTGCTGCGCGCCTCCTTCCTCGGGACAGCTTCATGCCTGTGCGCCAAGCCCAGTGTTTGGATGATCATACTTTGACTCTTTACACTGCAGTTTAGAAGTTTTCTCTGTAAAAGGTGGTCATCATAGAATTCTGAGGTGGCTGCTGGTTCACACGAGTGGGTGAAAACATGTATCTGTTCCACTGTTGGGTACGTTGGTTTGTAGCCTGAAAAACAGCAGATAATTCAAAATAACAGAGTCCCAGTGCTGTGTTAGAGTTGTTTTTAACAGTATCACCCTTTTAATCCTGAGAGTCCCCATTTTTTTTTTTTTTTTTTGCTTTTAATATCTATGAAATTGGGACTCTCAGAGTGAATGTGGCAAGAAATGGTTTTGTCATAGTTTGAATGGCAGTGTTTGCTTTTTCTAGCGCATAAAATGATAGTACCTTTAAAATCAGTAGTACAGATTCATGAAATAAAAGACTAAGCTGGAATAGTTCAAAAGGGAGAAAAATGGCAAGTGTTTCCTGCTCCCGTCAGTGCAGTCGCTCCCCCGGAAGAGGCGGGCTTGCACCGACAGTCACACACGCACCGGCAGTGCGGGGGCCTTTGCGCTCCCGTCGCCCCCCATGTCTCCTCCATGCAACAGACGAGGGGTCTCCTTGAAGCAGACTGAGGAGTCTGAGAAGAGCACTAGAGCCCAGCTGGCCAGACCCACGCCGTTGTCTGACAGGCCCGAAAGGCTTCACGTTTCATCTCTTGACATAGACGTCAGAGGTGAGAGTGTTTCAGGCAGACGCTTACACTCTGCTCACGTGTCTGACCAGCCACGCTGGGGCCCCCCCCACTTGACCCTCTCATCCTCTCTTCCTTTCCCCCTTGCAAGTAAGTAGCTAGTGGTCTGTGAGGAAATAAAAACTATTTAAATAATAATTCTTGAGCCACCAGCACTTTGCCCGGCTTCTTTGACATTTATGCCAGACTTATGGCTGCTGTTATTTGAGGACTGTCACTGACCTGCATTAATCAGCACCCCCTTTGCACCAGGGCCCCCGTAGAAGCTGCAGTAGTCGCTGAGGCCGGGCCTGGGCACCAGTGTGCTGACCAGCATGCCCAGGACCGTGATGAGTGCCGTGGGGCAGGAAGCTGGCGTGGTCGATCCGTGGGAGATTAAAGATGGAGACTTGCCCCACTGAGCCCGGAAAGGGCCTGCCTGTAATATGCCGGGAAGGAGAGAGGAGGAAGCCGGAGCCGGCCTGGGGCGGGCAGCGGGGAGCCAGAGAACGTCCCTTTGAAGGCCATGTGCAGCCGGCGCAGAGTCAGGTTGCTGGCCGGGCAGCACGGTGTCCTGAGGAGCCACCCTCACCCCTCTCTCCTCCACCCCAGGTGCCCCCCTCCACCAAAGCTCATTCTGCCCAGAGTTTGAACTTGGACATTTCAAGTCACAAAAAGAGAGTTACTTTGAGGCAGAGAGCGTAGAAAGTTCTTTCAGGGTATTTGAGCAGCAGTTTGCCCCAAGATGTCTGGGAGTGTGAAACTGGAAGCCTGTCATCAGGAGTAGGCTCAGCTGGCAGAGGAAGGCCTGTGACTCTTTCGAGCCTGTGGGTCTCTCGATGGCCGTGTGTGCAGTGACAGAGCCCTGTCACGGCACTGCTTGGTGGCGAGGCCGGCGTGGGGCGCCCATCAGGAGTCTGATGTTAGCTTGCTTTTGAAAAGACAGAAGCACATTCTTTTTTTTAAGTCACCTGTGACTTCTGTCCCTTCCTGTCCACCTTTCCCTGCCTTGGGCACTGTGGCCTGCAGTGAGGACGCTTGAGGGCTGGCGCCCAGCTGGGTGGAGGCGAGCACACCCCTCAGCCTAGACAGCGCTGCCCCCACCGCCAATGTCCAGACCCCCCCCGCCCGCTCTGCCCTCCTTCCCCACTCGCCAGAAACAGCTGATTCTCAGCTCCTCGGCTCTTCTCTCCTTTTCCACCTCACGAACAGGGCAATGGTGGCCTAGGACTTCTGACTGTAGAGAGATCTCTGAGCATAGAGGGTATTAGAACAGATACTGGCTATCTGGATGGCACGGTGCCACAGAATGCCTCCTGGGCCTGCCAGGAGAACTTTCGGGCCCCGCGGGAGCCCACGCAGGAAGTCTGGCCAGACTTGTCCTGAAAAGCCTCTTGTTGAGCACGGAACAGCTGACCCGGCTGGGCCCAGGCACCTGCCTGCCATCTCCCTCAGCCCCAAACGGTCACTCTCCCCTTTCTGCTCACTTGGCTCGTCCCCCACTCCCCACTTCTGCCCCCTGCTGCTCTGGGGCGGGGGGAGGTGGGGTGGCTCCTGAAAGGAAGACGCCCAGCAGGGCCTTCCTCGTAGTCCCTTCCGGTTGGCCGAGGTGTCCTGCCCGCAGGCCAGGCGAGCGTCCCCCAGGGCTCGGCGACAGCGGCACGCCCAGGGCCGCCTGCCTCTCCGGTTAGGGTCAGAGGGGGCCTTCTCCGCCTTTGCTGGCTCCTCGTGGCCCCGTGGCGTCTGTCCTTTTAAAGGCCTTTGAGAAAGATGGTCACCCCATGAAGTTCTTGTGTTTCATTTAGCTCCTTAGTTGAAATCGCGGAAATGCTCAGTAGCCCCGACCCGTGAGCGCCGAGGTCCCGCGTGTCAGCAGGGAAGTCCCTGGCGGCGCCGGAGATCTCGTCAGTTCTGTCCCAGCCAGCGGTGCCTGAGCCACCTCGCCTGCCCCGCCCCGGGCCTGCGCATGCTGTCTGCCGGGCCCTGGCCCTGTCAGCCCGCCGCTCAACCGCAGGAGAACCTCTTGGTGGGAGGAAGCCTCTCTTCCCCCAGCCTGTCGCCCCGAACCAGTGGCCGTAAGCCCAGTTAACTGTAGCGATGCTGAGGGGACTCTGTGAGGCCAGAGTTTCTCAGATCCCCCGTTCAGGGGCAGCGATGATCCAGAACCAGGTTACTAAGAATCCGCTTCCCACTTTAAGTCTGAGGCGTTGGCCTGGAGAGCAGGAGCCCCGGCCCCGAGGTTTCCGGGCACAGAGGGCGGTGTGGACTCAGGCCCGCTGGGCTCCTAGTGTGGGACCAGGAGGGTTCTGAGGGGGTGACCCAGCAGGAAGAGGGCGCTCTCCGTCTCTTACCGCACCCCTGTCTTGCGAGAGCTGCGGCAGAGCCCTTAAAGTGAGGGCCCCTCGCTGCCCCCTGGGAAAGGCCTGTAGAAGCAGCTGTGAGTTTTAGACCCAGGGCTTTGGCTGGTGGGGCACATGACAGTCACGTGGCTCGTCTCCCCGGTGTGTGTACGCGAGGGAGGTCCCCCCCCGAACCCCTCCCGCCCGCTTTCCTCCTGCTGGCCCCACCCTCACCGCCCCCCGGGCAGCCACGTGGGCGGTGTCTTGTGGGACCTTCCTGCATGCATGTGCAGGCCGCGCTGAGGCGGCCTCACCCCTCCCCTGCACGAAAGGGCGCGTGCTGTGCACCCCTCTGCGCCTCGGCGGACCCACTTCTCCGGGAGGCCTCGCCCATCAGTGAGACCTTCCCGGCTGTCCTCCAAGCCGCACGGTGTCCCTTTGTGCGCCAGCCCCGCGGCCGTGTCCGGGCTGAGCCGCAGGTCTGGGGGGCCGCGTGGCGTTCGGTGCGCGGGAAGGAAGGGCCGGGGGCAGCCGGGCCAGGCCCTCCGGGTGTGTAAGGAGGCCCGTCCATGATCTGTGTATTGAATGCTGTTTTCTCCCGTTTTTTTCTTTCAGGGACAATTCAAGCTTTCGAAATACAAAAATCACATTGTGAAAGTACACAGCTGGCAATAATCCTTTCCTGTGTGTGTGTGTGTGTGTGTCCAAGCGGACGGGCGGTTTCCAGCCGGCCCTCCCCCTGCTCACTGAGGGGCGCCCCCACGCCGCGGGCCCCACTTTTGCACTCATTCCTGGAGGACGAGTCCGCTAGACACCCTCCCGCGTCGCTGACTTTATAAAGCGGAGAAATGGAAAACGTGACTTTGTAATAGACAAACTTTTTTATGGGGTTCTGTGGGGGGCGTTAGCCTTCGCTTGCTGTGTGCTGTCAGGTGCCCTGGGCTTCCTGCTGGCTCCTCTGCTGCACGGAGGGCGTTGGCGTCCCGACGGCGTGTGCGAGCCAGAGCTGCCGGCCGAGCGTTGTCAGTATTATGAAAGTCTCTGCGTCCGGGGAACAGCTTCTGTTGGAGCTTTCCGGAATAGCTGTAATGCTCTCTCTAGCGCTGCCATTAAATTATTGGGACCTTTTGTTTCTTTCTCGCCCCTCCTCCCCCAAGCCCACCGCCTTCTGGAAATGTGTTACTGACCTGTTCGGGCGCCTGCCCTGGGCCCTCCGGTCTTCGCCGCGCCGGACTCTCTTCTCAGGCACTGCTGCGCGTAGAATGTCCGCCCAGCGCACGCGGGCCCCACGGATGCGCGCGAGGGGACCTCGGTTAAGTGACCTGGAGCCGAGTCCAGTTTGATCCGAAGCTGGATTCTGACACAGGTTCCCAGTGCGGGGTTTGGGGGCGGGGCAGCGTCTGACCCCTTCCCGGGGGAGCAGGGTCTGTGCGCCCAGCCTGTTTCTGTGGGTCTCAGTGTGCCCCTGCTGGAGGAAGGGAGGCCAAAGCTGGCTGTGGCCAGGTAGTAACACGCAAGGGCATGTTCTCCCTCCTGAACCTGGGACGTCTGAAGAAAAGGTGGCCAAGCTGGACAGCCCCGCGTGGCCGTGCTGTCCGCAGTGGCCAGGAACCCGCTTCCCGGCCTCGGCGCCTCGTGTGTGTCGGGCCGCGTGTGCGCTCGGGGTGCCGGCGCACCTCAGGCTGCAGGCTGGAGTCGGCGACAGCCAGGCGCGCACCGAGGAGCCAGCGACCTGCCCCGGGAGCGCTGAAGTCCGGTCGGAGGACCCCCGGAGTGAGCTCAGTGCTCATACGAGGTCCCCAGCAGCCTCCAGGGAACGCGTCTTCCTTGGCTCTTGCGAGCAGAGATCTCCGGACCTTAAATGAAGGCCTCTCCTGAAAGCTGACCTTGAAGGGCGGGGCCTTAGCCGCCTGGCCCCAGAGAAGTTGTAGAGAGTAACAGGCATGTCCTTGCTGTGTTTATATCGCTCTCTCTCAACTTCCCAACTCCTGAACACTCTCATGCCACTGTCTTGGGATGCATTTTCCTAAAAGAACGGGGGAGTCCAGAGACAAAAGGGAGGTGCTTCCATAATACAAGTGAAGTTAGAGCCAATGACAAGATCAAGCAGGGATTTAAACTCCAGGAACATGAAGAATGAATTCTGGTGAAGGGTTCAGGCAAGCAGGAGCAACGCTGGCTAAAACGGGGAGCAAAGTCTGCCTCCCGAGATTTACTTACACCCCAAGGAGATCTTCACTTCGGCCTAAACTGAGATTTGCCAGACAATTCCAAGAGAGCAGACATTTGAATTTGCCCTCCTTGGGGCCGCCGCCTGACCCTTGCGTGTGAGTGTGTGTGTGTGTGCTCGTGTGCACGTGCGGGTGTGAGTGACCTCCAGAGGGCATTACCAGGCTGAGTGCTTCGGTGTGCTGCCCAGACTCGTATTTTTGCTTTCCTCTTTGGCCTCGCCTTCACATTTTTTGATCTTTCTGTTCGCTGGAGCTGCTCGTGTTCCCGCTTTCTCTGTCACTGCAGTATCTGGAAATCACTGCGGGCTCGGCCGGAGTCTCCCCCGGGCAGCGGCCTACCTCAGACACTGCCTGCCAGCTTTCAGGGGAGAGCCAAGAGTCAGTTTGTCCAAAGCAGCCACTTTCCAAAGTCGCTGCGGAGGCCTTCCCCTTGGTGTTTGACTCCTGGGCCTCTGCTCTGCTGGCAGAGGACACCTCACGGGGTCACCCAGTGAGGGAGGGTTCACCTCAGTCCTGCGGGGCTGGGGAGTCTGCTTCCGCTCTGTCCGGGGCGGGGGGGGGGGGTCCCGTCTTCCCCAAACTCCTTGCCTGGGTTTTCCGTTTGAAATTGGTGCCGCCTCCTCCCCTGGGCTCCGCTCTTCTCATCCCTTTATCCACACGTGTTTTCTCCCTGTCACGTTGGCTGTGGCTGTCATGTTCCGCCCAGAGACAGGCTTGTGGGCCATGATGCTCCGGGAATGAGCTTCCAAGGGTTGGCCGGAGGAGGGGCGGAGGCTGTGAAAAGAGTGATTTACTGTTGCACTTTGAGAGCAATTGTCTACTGCGGTAATAAATGGAAACTATCAGCCGGAACCGGGTTGTGGACTCTTTCATACCAGGGAAACGGGGCGATGGGTGGTTGGCGGCTGCTGATCCCAGGCCTCGGTGTGTGGGTCTCCCTGTTAAATGCTCTCCAGCGCAGAGTGTGTGAGCGCACCGTGCCAGTGCCGTTGACATAAACGTAAGCACATTCTCTCGTCAGTCTTCGTTGTTGCCAGAACGTGATGTCCAAGTTTAATATCAAAATATACTTCATTTTAACTCTCAACTGGGGGTAAGGGATATCGGAGTAGACAGAAACTCAAGAAATTAGATTTTGAAAGAAGAAATCACTGCAAGGTCAGCCTGGAATGTTTTCGATGAAGTAGCTTAGTCCAGAGGGTGGATGTTTGGGGCAAACTGGGGATCGCTGGGGAGCAGGGCGGCACGAGGCAGACAAACTGGGCGAGCCTCGGTTCCCAACTGGTGAGGGAGGGTGAAAGCGACACCACCTTGAGGCTCTATTTTGATAGACATGTCCTGTGTGTATCAGTCACAGTGCAAATAGGACCAGGGACCACGCAGGGGGTTTCAGCTGTAGGACAGAACTGTTGCCTCGGTCGCTAAAAAGGCACAAAACTCTGAGGACGAAGGAGGAGGCGGCCCCCGCGGAGCCGCACGCAGCCTGGGTTCGCCGCCATTGCTGGTGTCGGGCTCCCGAAGCCGCCTCTGAGCACGTGGGCAGTGGTGAGTGGCTT